>MU720614.1:20055-44525 GCA_026770625.1 Nicotiana glauca
TTGATGTTACCGCATAAACATACGAAAATGCATCTGCATATATACCAAATATGCAGGGAATTAGTTGTACGAAAGATACCAGAAAACTAAGCTAGTAATAATATAAGTTTGAGTGTACAATTATTATTGATCTCACGACCATGAAATAGAAGTCTATAGTAAATCTTGATCCTGAAACAAAAAATCAGATAGGCAACTGCATTAACATAGTGAACAGAGAAGGTAACAAGCTTAACATTAAAGTTACTGACCACGAGATAATTACGCCATGCTGAAATATCGGAAGCCAGTGAAAAGGTGGATTGAATAAATTCACAAACAGCATTTTTAATACTGTCAAGTGACAGGCTTCTTCCATTTTCCCGATCTTCTTGGCCCGAGTCTAGCAACAGTAACATCTTGAGGATCAAGGTGCCAGCGTACATTAAGGAAGTCAATGTAAGCGGAAAGACGACAGCTTGCCACTGTTTTAAACATAAAATTGCATTTCAGCAATCAGTCACTCTTTCCCAATCTGCGAATCATGGAAGAGCAGAACTTGATAACAAACACATGCAGAGCATTGTCTGATGCAAAACAATTAATCCAGTGAAGTGCGATACTTACCATATGATCCAATCTGATGCCATAAACACTGAAAAGGTGAGATTTACCCCACTGAATCTGAAAGATTCGAAAAACGTATCAGATCGAGAATATAAGAGAACGTTGCTAGTAAAAGAAGCTTTGCAGAAAAGTTCTAGCACCAATAATTCAGTCATGGATGAACGGAACCAAATGATGCAAAACCAAGGTAAGTCCTGGCTTCCAGCAAAATATTTTGTATAAGAGCTACATAAGAGACGATATCTATCCTAACTGAGAATTAGAACGAAAAATATACAAGCAGACAGAAAAAAACTCCCACATATACAAAGAACTTCCTTTTGCAACCTCTGCTTAATAAGGACAATATGGAAGGAAAGAAATTCCAAATGTTTTGAAGGAAAAGTAGAAGATATTCCAAATAGTTGTCGGAGCACTCTCCCTTCTTTTTCCCTAATTAAACCTCACCTTTCATTCCTTTTTAGTCTGTGGATTATTACCCATGTACATGACAGTAGTTGTCAACCCTTTGTAGCAAGTAAGTCATCACCCTAGATGAACATACTTGTCCTCAGGGCCAAAAAATATGAACATACAGTGATATATCAACAAGAAGACTATGAGGACTTAATACCAAGGTAAAGTGATATATCAACAAGAACACTATGAAGACTTAATGTGTATGACAATTATGAGCAGAAAAAAGGTGCTAAATTTAAAATCGAGCTTCTGTTAACTCGAATTAAGAAGCTTCTTTCCTCACTTGTTTAGCCTTTATAGAATATAAGTTACAGAAAAACATTCTGATGTAAAATGGCCGTTCCACTTAGTATAATGTTCCTATCTCTTATAAAAGTTGGGAACTTAAAGTAAAATGTTTCTATGGAAAGTTTTCTGCAAAAATGTTTCCCCGTAGAAAATCACTTTCTTGATCATATTACCCTTTTGGGTGCATATAAAGTGGCAGGCTTACGGTAATTGTACAAGCTGTAGTATAGGCTATGAGAGTAATGTTTAAAAGAATTGCATAAATGCTGACAACAATGCCTAAGAGTTGATTGAAACAGAGAAGGAGTGAAGTCAGTTTTCCCATTTTAGTAGAAAATATTTTACAGAGAAAGGCATTTTCCAGATCACAGCATAGCTAAACACTGGAAACAACGAAACACGCTAAATTGCTTATATAGGCCAAGACGAAGGATCATGGTACAGTTATGATTTGCTTCATTCTATTGGAATGATTAATCCCAGCATAAAATCATACTACAATGTTTGGTTGGTCTCATAAGCAAAAATAATCAGCGCATAACAATCCCTCCATCATTAAGCATCTCATAAGCAATCCATGCGGCACTATAATCCGCATATATAACATGTGAACCAAACTACCCCTTAAGTTAACTAAACTCATCATCCTCCTCACCCAAGATTATCCGCCCTTGGCATTAATTCCTCAAAATTAACTGAACATATGAATTGAATTCTCTGATTGTATGTAACATACCGGCACAGACTATCATATTCTTGAATAAACATAGTGAGCTTTTCAGAAGGGAAAAAAGAACTAATTTTTTTTTAGTAAAAGCCTAGAAAAGAATGACACCATTTCCTTATTGATCAGTTCCAAAAGGAACGGACACCTTTCTAATTCTGAAAACAATTTACCCTTGAATTTCAAGCTTTACCTTTAATGACAAGTTTTTATAGCCACACATGAGGTGTACTCTAACTACATGTTTCAAAACTGACAGATTTCTTTCTGGATATTCAAACTGTGTGAACTTTGAATAACATTTTAAGATCTACTTTTCATTATATTGACACGGGAAGAATTGCAACTTATAGTACTTTTCATAAAGTTTTTGAATATCTAAACTTTAAATGTAAATTACTAAGTTGATTAATTTAATTTACCTTCAAAGATTAGTCAAATTGACTCTCAAAAAGCCAAAAGTGTCGCATAAATTTAGAACGGAGAGAGCAGCATATCAAATTATTTCATAAAAATGGAATCAGAATATCTAAGTCAAATACTAACAAAGCAGAACATAATAACTGAAAAAAGAAAATCTTACATGGAGGATAAGAGAGCAAGCAATTAGCGAGAAAATAGAGGAAATGGCGGCGCATATGAACCGTCGGATCATGTATGATTGAAACGAATCAGGCGGCGGTAAACGGAGAATCAACGTCGGAGAATACAAGATTGCAACATAGAAAATTGCCAACGCAATACACATAATCACCGCCAATGATTTCGACATCTCACTTCCGCCGCCGCCGCTGACGGCGGCGCCGGTAAATGCTGCTTCCATCGGATTTTCAGACGGATTTATTAGCAAATACATTATAATAGTACATAAATTACAACAACACAGAGATTCCTTAAAACAATCTCTGTAACTGTAAGTATTTAGTTTGCTTCAATGGAAGATTTTGGTATCTATTGGACTTCTGAGTTTTCATGTTCTGCGGCGTACTTCACATGGGCAATTTCGTCATTTTGTAATTCTCAGGATCAGTTCATAATGGGACCATCGAGTTTTGATTTGTGTAATTTGGTGTTTGAAGATTTCGATACTTTAATTTTGCCCCTATAAGTTTGACAAAACAAAGAAGCACATCTCAATATATTGCTCTTTGCATCTTGTACATATTTTTTTCTTACTAATTGATTTAAAAATATTTGACAATTATGCAGTACTGTGATTTATTTAAGAATATCTTTAGTCGATCAGTATTTTGATATGTGCTTAAGAATCTGATGGTTAAATTTATGCTAATCTGTTACTTAACTTTACTAGTTAATACTAAGATCAAAGTTGGACGTAAAAAATAATTAATTATCTCTTGATCTTTTGAAATGACAAATATTCGGGAAACTATAATTTTTAATGTACATGACAACTAAATGGGAACAAGGGGAGTACATGCGATTTACTGAAAGGAACAAGTAAAATAAAAGAAGTATAAAAATATTCGTGTAATTATAACAACCTTAAATGATCATTAGCTTCGAATCACTAGCAAATTATGATCGACATCCATAATTTTGAAGCACTTTATAAACAGATATAATGTAGGTGATTTAATTAACTTGTAATTACACAAGGACATTTTTTGTGCCAGATGTACACTTCCATTATCTTAATATCAAGTGTGAAAGTTAACAAGATGAGTAAAAGGTAGGAAATAGACGAACTCTATTTAAAACTTGAAATACAAATTAAAGGTGTTTAACGGGCTGGCTGGGACGGGTTGTACACAAAAAATCCCAATCCGTTCGGTTAGCGGGTGGCTGTTAGCGGGCTGTTATAGGACTGTGATTTTTCGGGTTTATATGGGCCCGTACGGGTTAGGGCTCACACGGGCTATTAGCGGGCCGGGCTCAATTTTTTTTTTTAAAATTGAAATTTTATTTTTCTTATTCAATGTTATTGATAGTTAAGTATTTGCAAACTTTTAAGTGTTAGAATTAAACTTTGAAGTTTAATGTTTAAAGTTTTAAATTTGAAATTTGTATTTTAAAATTATAAAATTAAAATTAGAAAGTAAGTGACTACAAAAAATTATTTAATAAAAGTATAAGACCAATAGACAAATATAAGGAACAAACTCCGAAGGCTTTCATTTATATTCTTCATACTTCAAGTTATTTTTTGATTTTTAAACTTGTAAATTAAAAGTTTACAACAAATATAAAAATAATAAATAGTACATCACATATTTTGCATCATTTTACTAAGTTTTTCCATGTCAACATGATGTTCTATGTTTCCGGCATTGGTTGAATTGGATCCATAAATTATTATATCTCCAATTTCTTGATCCTCCTCTTCGTCTACCTCGACATGCCCTTGATTTCGCCGTTCTGATCTTATCCAATCTCTAAAGCACACTAGAATTTTCAAAGCGTTGCTGCCCAATGAATGACGGGTATCTCCTAGTTGTTGCCTTGCTTGGCTAAATGCGCTCTCTGATGCAACTGTTGAAATAGGCACATTTAGCACGTCTCGAGCCATGGCCGAAAGAACAGGAAATTGATTTGAGTTACTCCTCCACCAACTCAGCGGTAGAAAATCCTTTGTGAGGGGCTCTGGTGACTTTTGCAAGTAGAATTATAGTTCATCAATATTCCTGCTACTGGTTTGTTGATGCTCTCCTAGTGTAGACCAAATCTGATAATCTTGAACACAATCATCATCATCCATTGTTGTTCCAGATGTTGAAGGATTAGTTGAAGGAATATTTGCATCTACAACCGAAGAGGCATCAACAAGTTTAGCATAATAATTATATAAAGTATGTAAATGTGTGTGTAGCTCAGAAACACAAGTGTCAATATCAGGAGTTTCAGTTAGTCCAATATCCATATAAGTATATAAAGCTCTAATTAATTGGCGACACTTTATCATTTTGACAGTAGGGTTTAAAATAGCACCAATTAGGTAAATGTAGGAAATTAGGTAGAAATACTTTTTAAACTTATCTAGCATAGATTCAACAACAGTAGCATATCCTTCTTTCTGCTTCAATTTATGTAGTAAAAGAGAAATTTCAGCAATATGAACTAAACCATTTGAAATGGTTAGATAATAAGCTCCAGAAAACTCAAGTGTAGCGACATACAACTTTTATAAAAATTGTACAACATCATGAATGACATCCCCAAGTTCTAGATGTTAACAAACGGTTAGGATCAGTACAATGAGAATTAGCAACTTTGGTTATAGGCATTCTATATTTATAACAACATCTTAAGAACAAAGAAGTATAATTCCACCTAGTAACTATTTCTTCATGCATGAGTCTTGGTTTTAGTCCGTAGTGTACACATTTTTCCTTAAATGCATTTAATCTATCACTTCTATTATTTCCTTGAATTACACCAACAGCTCTCCTAACTAAAGTAATTTCATCTCTAAATAATTCAATGCCGCTCTTCACAATCAAGCTATAAATATGACATGCACATCTAACATGAAATATTTCAGGAAGTGATGGTTGTAGATGCAATTTTAATATTGTAATAGCAGCATTGTTGTTAGAAGCATTATCAAATGACATACACAAAACTTTGTTTGCAAGATTATAAAATATAGCAACTTCATGTATAGTGTTACTTATAAATGCACCAGTATGACTTTGATCTTCATCATATTTAAAAGCAATAATACGTTTTTGCATACAAAAATTATCATCTATCCAATGGCATGTAACAGTCAAATAATCATTTCCGTTTACAGCACGACCAATATCAGAAGTAAGAGAAACTTTACAAGAAAGACTTGCGAACAAATAACGTATATATATCTGATATTGTCCAAAAAGCCTAAAGATATCAGCTCTACAAGTACTTCTAGGAATACCTTTAAATATAGGGTTATAAATTCTTTGAATATAAGTAACAAGATATGGTGAAGAAGTAAAACTAAAAGGTAAACAACCTAAAACAATCATTTTAGCTAATTCTTCCCGATCTTTCTTAATATCGTATTTCCCAAATAACCCCAGGTAGTCGGGTTAAGTTTTTGTTGCCCAGATGACTCATCTACTCCCCAATCAAGAGGGTATTTCTCTTCCATATGCCTACGAAGTTGACCCGTTCTCCCATACTTACCGGGCTCATGCTTATAATGTTCACTACAAATTTTATATTTTACATAATTTTTTTGATCTTCTAGTATTTCAAAAAACATCCAACACTTACTTCTTAATCGTCGATTCTTCTTAATAGGGAGGGGAGGCCTACTTGTTGCACCCCTAACATTTTGAGTTTGACTAGCATTACCAGGTGTAGGTGGTGGTGTTTTAAAATTATTGGGTGATTGAATATCATCTAACATATCATCTAAATCATCATCTACACCATAATTTTCTTGTATTCGCTCATAATCTACATTTAAATTTTCTGGTGAACTTTCAAAAATATGTGTAAAGCTACTAGAAGAACCAACACCACCTCTTGTTCTTTTTGAAGTTTTCTTACTACCACCTCTACTAGTACACGCTTTTTTGGCCGCTCTAAGCAAATCCATTATCTAAATTAAAGTAAGAAATTAAATTACAAAAATAAAGTAAGAAATTAAATTAAAAACTAATTAAGAAACTAAATTAATAATTCTCGATAATAAAATAAGTGTACACCAAATAAAAGAAAGAGATGGAACGAGTGTACCGGGATTCCTTATGCCGCACTAATTTTGAATTTTTGATATTAAAATTCAAACTTCAATTGATAGACCGAAACATGATAGTTGATAATACTTGAATACTTGATAGTTGATACCACACTTCACTTGAATAATTGATATTTGATAATAATAATTTTGTAATGGCTAAACTAAATAATTGATGAAACTTGAAATAATAAATAATTGAGAATTTGAGATTTGAGATTTGAGAATTTAAGAACTATAATATCAAGAGAGAATTGAGAGTTTGAGACTTGAGAGAGAATTAGAGTAGCAAGAGAGTAGTGAATTTGTGAGAAAAAATGAATAAGAAGGGGGCTATTTATAGATTTAGGAGTGGGAGGGCTATATTATTAATGGGGGGCCGAAATTGGCCATTTTTGCAATTTCTGACCATTCCCCAACGGTCATTTCTCAATTTGACCATTGGGAATGGCCCAATTTAATTAAAAAAAATCAAACGGCTTAACAGGCTGAGCCTGTGTTCAACCCGATAAGCGATTTCGGGTTCAACGGGTTCGGGTCACCGTTAAGCTAAACGTTAATGTACACAACCCGCCCCCCCTAAACAACCCGTCCCAATCTGTCCTAATATGAACAATACCGGGCTGACCCGGGTTGAACCGGGCTAAAAATAGGTCAGTCCGGCCCGATTAACACCTCTAATACAAATCAAAGAAAGGTGGCTTGCGAAACCAACAATTTTTTTAAAACTTGTGGCTCACACACTCTTTTTTTTTGGGCAAATTATACTACTAGGCGTGCCTAGTAGTTTTTATTAATAATAAAGCAGCAAAAGCACAAAGGAATAGTACATGTAAGGGGGGGCATGAACCTTACCTTACTAATCCTATTGAGGCAAAGAAAAGGCCTCATCTTCTAGCAAGTATGTGAAAAATAGGAACTTGAAACTACCAAGTATTCTATGATTGCCATAGAGTTTATAACACACTCTATGACACTATTACAAATGATGATGCTTTGAAAATGATAAACTAAAACAATGTAGAAATTAGAGTCTTGCCCCTCATTTATCAAACTTGTGAGTTCTTCAATTTGAACTTCCTTAAAATCCTCTTGAATTGTCTTTAAAAAATCTTCAAAATTCTTCATTTCTTCTCGGATCTATTGGACCTCATAGATGTGTAGGTGGCAACCCCTTTTTGCTTTGCAACTCTCATTAGGGGTTGCCTGATTGTTATTTCTTGAGTCACCTTCTTTTTTTTCATTATTCTTTGGAGAGAAATCTCCGGTTGTAGTCGTCTCCTCCGGACAAGATTCAATCAATTCATCTTCTTTTGATTCGTCGGAGCTGGCAATACGTAAGTTGGCCTCAAATTTTTGATTAATTTCATCTTGTAAAACCATCCACAATGGTTCATGCCTTTTCAATCTCCTTGCACTACATGGTTCATGTCTCTTTGCTACTGAAAATTTCAGCTTATGTGCAGTCGTTTTTGAACCAGATGAAGATGCACTTTTGTGTGGTTTTGGACTGCCCAAAGCATTTAACAGTGCACGGTCATAGTCTGAGATCACAGCCTTGTTTGAAGTGTCACCTGACTGTTTAAAATTCTCCAAGTCTGCTGCTGCTATTTTCTCAATTTGTTGCTGCGCATATGGATCATTCACATAAACAACTTGCTGCTGCCAAATCTTAGGTATGTCTGTGGAAAGTTCACTCTGGTGTTGCTCCCCAAAAATTATTGTTGTTGCTACATTTTGATTGTCCGCGATAAGAGTTATATGTTGCTCCTTGGTAGTTGCTACAGTATTTCGCGTCAATCCTCCTATCATTGTAGTTTCCCCCGTTTTCTGCCCTTTGGAAATGTTTCCAGCTTTAGTAGTGAAAACTGGAGCTATGAGGCCTTTGCAGCTGCTGTATTTTCTGATTTTTGCATAGCTGGTGAAGAAACATCTTCATATACATTTTCTTGATCGGCCAAATCAGTATACTCAGCTCGATCTGCCCAGGTTTTAATCCTTGGCAGCATTCGATCAAAAGCTTGGTCCTCTTATTGAAATGTTATTTCATTGATCTTCTCACTCAAGTCTGGATTTATGTCCTTGATCACTTCCTTATCATTACCTGTAGATAGTAGAGGTTGTCCAGAACCACCACTATGTTCACCAAACGATTCCACACTTTGGGAAGGAATTTCTTGAGCCGGTGTATTCAAAGTGACCAAAGGTTGCTTGGTCATGGGATTGACATTCATCATCATGGCAACCTTAGTGTCTTTGATAATTTTCTCCACCTGAGGACTAGAAAAATGCAGCTTGGATGGGCTGAACATAGGTTCACGAACACCTTTCACCACTTCATCTAAATTGCCCTTTGAAACACTTCTTTGAAAACTCATATTTTTCATCGGATTGTTACTGAGCTTATGTCGATTGCTACTGTTGGAAATTGCTATTATTTGCTGGTTTGAATGAGCATCTTTTAATGTTGGTGAACTAATTTCAACATCTTCCTCTGTTGCAAATGCTCTTGTCACTTGCACAGCCTTTGGATTGTGGACAAGACCTATGTCTTTTGAGCCAATTAATGGAGCCAATTCAAGGATTGTTGCTTTACCAGCCTTTGTGACTGTTTCGCCATCCTTCATCACAGTACTGATTTGATCATCAACCAATACATCAAATGAGTTTGACATATTGGTGTTCAATGATGTTGCATTCATATTTTTGGTAGAATTAGAGTTTCTACTATTATGTGGGTGATTAACAACTGTCCAAGTTCTATGTTTGGATTAAGCAGGGTAATTATCAACTGCTTTTGCCATTTTGCTCATATCTGCTAGTGCTGCTCTTTGCTTAGCATTAGTTGCTTGATTTGCACCAGATATTGCACTCTTGTCCACCATCTGCTGAAGTTGTCTAGGTTCAATTCCAGATGATCCCACAACATCATAATTCGTAGGAAAAACTGTATTAGCATCTTGATCCATGGCTACATTCACTGTAGCATTATCCTCCAAATTTGGACATTGAAGATTTTGCCTAGAATTTTCAACAGCTGATACCACATCAAAACCTGCATTAGGCCTTATTTGATTTCCAGCAGCCTGTAACACTCCAGTTTTAGCCTGTACGTCTACATCTGAATTCACCACCTTAGAAACTGTAGCATCCTCACATTCCAATGCCTCAGTATCCTTAGAAGCAACCACAACTGATTCTTTAATTAACTCATCATTCCCCTGTTGCCCAGCATTTTTTAAAAGCGCAATTAGTTTTGAACCTACACCACTTCCCTGAGCCAGAGTCCCTTGCTCAAACCCCTACTCACTTTCAGCTTGATCATTTGGGAATGTAGCCTCTACGTTGATACCTTCATTAAAATCCACTGAACCTTCCTCCACAATTTTTCCAGCCCTTTTTGCATTCAAAAAAACTCTAGCATCTCCTTTTAACTGCTCAACACTACTAGAGTCAAACTCGGGTAGAAAATCATCAGGTCCAGGTCTTTTTATTGTCGTAACTGCATCATCTTCCTTAGTTTTTCCATAAACACACAACATGACCTTATATCATGTCCTTGATGTTTACAATATGTGCAATAATTTGGGAGATTATCATACATAACCTCCTGATAGTGCTCGACATATTTCCTAGAAATTTTGTCGACAATATGAATTTTAACTCTTTTAGGATGTTTGTCTAAAAGGTCCAGGAGTACTTTTACCCTTGCGGCACTTGGTATTGTTCGATTTTGTGTTGCTTTATCTACTGCAAGGGGCTTCCCTACTGCTGAAGCAATTGACAACACTGATTTTATAGCAAAAAAATTGGGTGGCAGCATTGGAAAAGAAATCCAGACAACTGCTTTACTTGTTTCCTCTCTAGCATTAAAACCTATAGTCCAAGGAAAGGTTCTAAAGAAAAATTCCTCCCCCTTTGCCTTAACAATTCCAGTAGTCCTTGATAAGAATAGTACAAAGTCATTAAACAAGTCAAATCTTACCAAGATATGTTGAAATTCCAGTTGCCCGATATTACAGTAGCCTTTCACATCAAATTGCTTTGGTATAATTTGTCGCAGCTCTTGAATGTCTGGTTTTACATATGGAAACTTGAGTATTATAGCTTGATGTAATCCCTTTTCAATTGTGAATGTATTTACCTCATCAGTGGTGAATTCCACGGTTGGTTCTCCATGAACGATATTGATAGGAGTCAACTCCATCTTGGACTGAATTGCGGCAGATTTTTTTGGTTGGAGTTGTGCAGCGTATGACTGCTTTTGATTCATTTTTGGAATTGTTTCTGTGTTGTTTTAGATTTCCTCTACCACAGCCAAAGGCTAGGGAGAGATTGCAGCTTCCATAAAGTTCCTCAAAGCTACATTGACACTTAGAAGCAGAAAGTTCTTCGCGCTACAATAATCGCTACAGTAATCGCGACACAAAAGTTAAGATCTAGAAAGATTGGCTATGAATTTGACTACGAAACTAATTGGGGATTGTGAGCGAAGAGTAGATGTTTCTTTTGATACTAAATTTGCAACAATCCACCACTGGATTCCGAATTTATGGCTCGTGAATAGTAACAAAATTACTATTCACCCTTCTTCCTTGAGAGAAAGGAGAGGATTTTGGTCCCTGTAATACAATGTGACCCTTTTTAACTTTATATATTACAATTTTTTTGTTTCGGTGTAATAGCTTTATTGTTTGAAATTGGTTCCTATAATTTTTATTTGACCTTATTAAGTAATTTAGTTAGATTTAGAATGTTTGAAGCCTATCTCGAATAAGTTAAGTAGCTTGATTAACCTTAATTTGAGAAATTTTCTCGTAAAATGATCTTATATGCAAATTACTGCATGTTTGGGGGCGACACATATGCGAAGCAGCGAGCATATATGCGGGCGCTAATGTTATACCATGTTTGGAGTAGAATTTAGGCTTCTTTATGTTTTATTTGAGATAGATTTCTTCTTGTCTATGCCTTATTTGCGTATATGACTATTTTTTTCTTTGATTCCCCTTTGATCCCCTTTGTTGCAGTTAATGCTCTTTTGGTGACTTGAACCCACAATCCTGAGGTTGTAGGTAGGGGTGCTGACCATCAGAGCAACCCCCTCTTATCCTGAGGAGATATTTAAGAAGTTTAATCATGTTAGATATTATCTCTAGGATTTTGATGTGTTATTTTGATATGAAGGGGTATTTGGTATATTAAATTATACGTTTATTTACCTTAAAATTCGAGTAACGATTAAACGTATTTGTGATTTTAAAGATATGTGATTTAATCCAATACTTAATTGATAAACAAGAAATCTTATGTATAAATTTAAGAGTAAGTCAAGTCAAACCACTCGTGTAAGCAGACCTCAACCTTGAGCAAGGGCGACCTTGAGGTAAATGAACAAGAACAACAAGAACAATAAAATAGTAATAAGATGATTCAAATGAACAGTAGGCAAGAAAGTGAAAATGTAAATTCTCTTCTCATTGATTGATTCTTACAAATGATTGGGGCCCCCTTTATATAGTAGGAGAATCCTAAATATGGTACAATTCTAATTGTAGTAGGGAATCTTATTATATAGCTGTCTAACCGCCTAGTACAAATCCTTTCCGAAATTTACGCCATGATCTTAGGGCCACCACGGGAATCTCACTCTTTCTGTTATAAAATCATAGCGGTATTATCTCGAGGTTGGTCGGACTCGGCCCCGACATTTATCGAGCACTCCGATATTTGAGTATACTATTCTGTCATCGGGCTCGAGCCCGGTCCATATTGAACTTGCTTCTCGATGTGACCTCTCTAGCCTACAAAATCGGGGACATATGATTTCACCGTATACAGATAGTCCCCGCGTTTCTTAGAATAAAATAATAAGAAACGACTTGAGCCTCGATATTCTGGAGTCCTTGATGATGATGTCATTCCTGTGACGTAGACGCTCGAAGTGACCGAAATGTCCTATTGGTTCGCTTCCCCAAAATATTAAATGCTTCACCAGTGGTGGTCGATCACTAGCACCGTTGAGTCGTCGTCGCTTGACTATAAATACAAGGTTCAATTTTGGAATTTGTTTTATTTCAATCTTCATACCATCTCCAAACTCCTTTTATATCTCCCTCTCTTCATCTCTTCTCTCTCATTAATCGTTACTCTCATTCTTTTAGTGCCAGAAGATATCAAAGTCCGCCTATCTCCACTTTCTCTAACTCGAATCAATGGCGAAAACTTCTAAACCAGTTCCTTAAAAGGAAAAATCTTCCTCCTCCTCTTCCCGGTCGACCGATGATAAAGCGTCGACCCTTCACGAGATCATTCTTGGCCCTGCGTTATAAATAAAGACTTCAGAGTTGAAAATCCCCCCGTGATTCCTGGTTGATGCGAGCATGTATCGAGGTATATTTTCTTGATAATGGAGAAGCACCTCAAGACTATGAAGAAAGACTATGGTTGGGGGGACAAGGTCGTGGTATAGATCCCTGCCCCCGAGGAGAGTATCACTACTCATGTGGAGGGGTTCTTAAGTGTTTACACTTACCCCTTCACGTCGGGTCCCCTCGATCTAATTGTAAGCAATTTCTGCAAGAGGTATCAGGTCACCCTAGGCCAGATCCATCCTTCTTTCTGGCGTATAGTGATTATGCTTCGCTATTTCCCGAGCAAGGTCAAGGGGATAGAGTTCACCCTCAATCACCTCATCCGATTGTATTGGCCTTAGCTTTTCTGAGGGTTGATCAAGATCCAATGTCGATCGAGCAAGGCCTTCTTCGCTAGTAATGACGATGATAAGGACCGAGGCTGGATGAGCTGGTTCATGCGAGTGAGGACCTCAGACATCATCCTCGAGGAAAAAATGCCATTCCCAGAGAAATGGAACCCCGATTGTAAGTGAAGTCCTTTTCCCAGTATCCACTTAATATCTGTTTTTGCATTATGTGATGCCTTCACCTTTTTTGCAGTGGTTACTTGACTGCCTTATGCTGTCGCCGACCTCGAAGATTGGGTCCGAAAATTAGCTGCGACCTCCTCGTATGGCGAGCGCAAATGGAGTGACTTGGAGAGGGGAAAATGAGAGGCCAAACACCACGGTAAGTCATTTTCCCAAGCTTTTGACGCTTCAACTTTACTAGAGATGTCACCTTACTCATGCCTGATATTCATTCATGTAGGTATTGGAGATGAGGCCAGCCCTGCCTGGGGAAGAGACTGAGTCCTCGATTCTAAAATCGGGGAAAGATAATAAGAGAAAAAGAGTTTTGGAACCCGAAGACCCCTAAGATAAGAGGGGTCCTACTCGAAGGCAAAGGAGGAAACTCATTCATATGGACATAGACTCAGTCCATCAACTGAACGATAAAGAAGAGTACGAGGACGAAGAATCGACACTGGTGGTCCGAACCAAGAGGCCAGTTGAAGTCGCTAAGCCCTCCAAACCAGAAACCCTACCTCGGGGTGAGGAGGCTCCGAAGAAAAATGCAGGTGAAGCCCCCGAATCACCTTAGGTCGAGAGCGTTCCTCTGGCTTCAACAAGTACACCAAAAGGGACAAGTATTGAGACCCCCGGGGCTGAACAGGGTGCCTCGAGCGAGTTTCTCGGGGCCATGACAATAGGTCACTCTCCTCCTCTACAAGCTTATTCTGAAGAGGCAATAAGGGAAGTTCAAGATCTGTGAATGCCTGACCCAAGTAGAGTCCTCGGTGAAGAAGACCCTTTCTGGGATTATTTTACTAGGGTGGATGATGCAATTGACCTCAACAATGCATCACCCTCTTCAAAGAGGCTCATCGTTTTTTCTCTCGGGTAAACATTAACTCTTATCGTTGCAATTTTTTCTTCTCCCCCTACTCTAACTGATATCTCTTTTTCTGCATAGGCCATTACCAGGTTAGGATCGTACTGAGCCAATATGAAGCCGAGATCAAGAAGTCTCGAACGAGGAGAAGGCCCCGAAGCTCCTTTGCAGCCAAAGGAGAAGGAGCTCAAGGACCTTCGGGCAGATTTGGCTAAAGCCCATAAAAATAAGGCCTAGCTAGACGAACAGGTAACTGTCATTTTTAAAGAGTATGGTCTACTTGACCCAACTATGGAGGCTAACACTTCAGTGTCTCAGATGCAACAAAAATTGGAGATGATCGGGCAGCTACGAGGCGAGGTCGATCAAGTTAAGGCCGACTGCAACCGGTGGAAGGAAAGTATGGACTAGCTTGCTACTGAGAAAGAGGTTGTTCTAGCCAAACTGGCCCCGGCTGAAACCCAGCTCCGAGGTGCTAAAGAGAAAAATTCGGCCCAGGCAAAAAAGATTGGTGAGCTCGAGGCCAAACTTGCCGCAAGCGGAGCTAAGGTTGCTGAAGCCAGGGTCGAGGTCGAGAAGACGAAGGCCACAACTGATAAAACCGTCGCTGTGTACTTAAGGGATGTTGAGGCTGCCCAAATGGAGCTAAGGGAAGCCTCCGACCAGGAGAAATAGTGCAATTATTTGGCCAAGTGCCAATCCCGGACGGAGATCCTCGAAGAGATCCATGCTCGATGTTTCGACCTCACCGAGGAGATAGCTCAAGCAAAAGCGCTCGAAGCCGATTCCAGTTTCTCGTTTCCTCTGACGATGATGATAAAGATAGCCATGGTGGGTCTGATAATAAAGTTGGGCCCGAAGGGGAAGCTACTCCCGAGGGAGAGGCCAGCCCTCGGCATAGATAAGATTTTTCTTTCTCTTTTTGTAAGACCCTTTGTTGGTCTCTTGTGCATATCCTTTTCCATGTATATAAAAGAAGAATTTCCTTGAATGTTTTTTCGATGTTCCATACCTTGCAAAATTCTTTTAATAATTTCATTTCTTGAATGGCGTGTTCGAGATTTTATCTCAGGTGGTTTCTTTGAAATTGCCGTGTTCGAGTTCGAATAAGGTTCGAACTTTAGGGGCATGATGGTGAGTCCCCGAGCCATAATCAAGTTATTATTTACTTAGGCTTGGGATAATCGAGCCCTTGGATTCGGATCGAGTGAGAATAATATCTCGAATCCTAAGTGTATCGGCCCTTAGGATCTTTTAGATCGGGCCTTATGGCCTCTAAGAGATGGCTATTATTTCCCCTTTTTGTCTTAGAAGACTTAAAAATTTATTTATGCCTTGGCATGTATTTTTTACCCATTGGGTTTTTTGAGGGTTTTGTGTCGATCGAAACCCTTTATTTTTAGTGCCTTAGCATAAGTTTGTATTTGAATAATTCGACACCTCTTAAGGTTTTTAGAGGGATGATTTTATCGAAGCCCCTTGATTATTTTGCCGAGGGTAGCCTTTATTTAATCGGTTTTCTGAGAATTCAAAGGTCTATTTTTATTGCGAAATCTAGACATCTCCGAGCCGCTTTATTTCGGCCGTAGCCTTTAATATGGCTGTAGCCTTCGAGTGTGTCTCTTGGACTTGTTTCCCGATAACACTTTAAACTTGTCCGAAATGTTAGTCCCCGAGTATGATGGCCTTGGCCTTTGCGTTGAGGGTTGCCTCTTTGAGGTCTCATAAATTCAAGTTTAGACAGCTCGAATATGTTGACTATCAATGACAGTCCCCGAGTATTCGAGGTGTATATACATTTTGGCCCTTGAGCCATTTCTCGCAGAATCACAAACATGGAGCTCGTATAGTAGCAAATTTCTTTGGGACATAAAGTGTTTGAGATAGAAAGAATGCTTCTTTGAATAATTCATACATGCATACATGTTTTGCCGTCGGGGCTTGATTATTCTTTATGGACACAGTTCATCTGACCGTTTGGCCCATTATGAGGTATTCCTATAGAGACCCTCTTTGGCATAAAGTACCTTTCTAAAAAATATGACCTCCGAGGGTTATGCCCCCCCAGTATTCGAGGTTTATTGAAAAGAAGCCTTGGATACTATTGAATTCTCCTTAGGTAGCACATATTTGTTTCCTCGTTAAAAACCTTTCCAAAAAAATCCATTTGGGACAAAACCCGATCTAAAGGAAAAAGAGTGAAACCGCGTGCTTTAAAACCTAGGGTCTTCACGTAGAAGGGTGCCGTCGATGTCATCGATAGAACATCTACAATGAGTTAGTATTAAATATAAATGGAAAAGGAGAGGAGGTCACACCTTAGCAATAATATCATTTGAGTAACGATACATTAAAATTGTTTAGAAATTGTTCGCCTTCCATCGTGCCAAGTTTGTAGGATCCCTTTCCGATGACTCCAATGACTCGGTACGGTCCTTCCCAATTCGGGCCTAGTTTCCTTTCATTCGAGTCTCGAATATTGAGGGTGACTTTCCTTAGAACTAGTTCCCCGATTCCGAAGTGTCGAAGGTTGGTTCTTTTATTATGGTATCTTTTGATTCTTTGCTTCTGTGCAGCCATTCGAACAAGTGCAGCTTCCCATTTTTCATCTAATAGCTCGAGGCTAGTATTAATAGCCTCGTGATTGGATTCCTCTGATGCATATCAAAATCTAGCACTGGCTCTCTGACCTCGATTGGAATTAAGCCTCAGATCCATATACTAAAAAGAATGGGGCTGCCCCCGTGCTGGACTTTGATGTCATTTGATATGCCTAAAGAACCTCGGGTAAAACTTCTCTCCATTTTCCTTTTGCGTTGTTCAACCTTTTCTTTAAGTTTTGAATGATAGTCTTGTTTGTCGATTCAGCCTGTCCGTTCCCGCTCGGGTGGTACGGTATTGATAAGATCCTTTTTATTTTGTGTTCTTCGAGAAACTCTGTTACCTTGTTGCAGACGAATTGCTTCCTGTTGTCGCATACGATTTCGGCTGGTATCCCAAATCTACACACGTGTGGTCCCAAACAAAAAGTAGTCGGTCATAAACAAAAAGAATTTAGCTTTACCTGGGGCCGTTGGTATAGGACCGATGATGTCCATTCCCCATTTCATGAAAGGCCACGGGGACATGACTGAATGAAGTTGATCCCCGGGCTGATGAACCATTGGCGCAAACCTTTGACATTTATCACATTTTCTAACAAACTCATTGGTGTATTTTTCCATGATATCCCAGTAATATCCTACTCTAACAATTTTGCGAATCAAAGACTCGGTGCAGGAGTGGTTTCCATAAGTGCCTTCGTGGATATCTTGTAAAATATAATCGGTGCCCCCGCCCTAAACATACCGCCAATGGCCCATCGTACGTCCTTCTGTATAATGTTCCATCTTCATCCAGCGTGAACCAAGCAGCCTTGATCGTAAATCCATTGATTCTTTGTGGTCCAATGGGAGCTTTCCATTTTTTAAATATTTAACATACTTGTTCCTCCAATCCCAAGTCAAACTTGTAGAATTTATCTCGGCATGACCCTCTTCGACTACAGACTCGATAATTGGATGATGGTCCCTGGGATAATATCATCTTCATCAACTGATGACCCCAAGTTTGCAAGTGCACCAGCCTCACTGTTTTGTTCTCGAGGTACATAATCTAGAGTCCACTCCTTGAAGCGGTGCAAGGTTACCTGTAGCTTGTCCAAATATCATTGCATCCTATCCTCTCAAACTTTGAAGATTTTGTTTACTTGGTTCACCACCAATAGAGGATCGCACTTGGCTTCAACGACTTCTGTCCCCAAGCTTTTAGCTAGCTCGAGACCTTCAATCATTGCCTCATATCCGGCCTCATTATTAGTCAACCTAGAAGTTTTAATAGATTGTCTAATAGTTTTACCTGTAGGTGGTTTCAAAGCAATGCCAAGCCCAGACTCTTTCATATTCGAGGCATTGTCTGTGAATAGGGTCTATACCCTTGATGATGTACCCGATTTCAGCAGAAGTTTTTGCTCCTCTTCGGGTACGAGGGTCGGCATAAAATCGACCACGAAATCAGCTAGGATTTGAGACTTGATAGTCGTTCGGGGTTGATATTTGATATCGTACTGCCAAGTTCGACGGCCTATTTGGCCAGTCGGACCGATAGCTCGGGCTTATGCAAAACATTTCGAAGAGGATAAGTGGTTAACACACATATGGGGTGACCCTGTAAATATGGCTTTAGCTTTTTAGATGCTTTTATTAATGCAAGTTCCAATTTTTCTAAGTGTGGATATCTAGTTTCAGCATCTCCTAACATTCAACTTATGGAACTGCGCACCTTGCACTTCTCGGACTAGTACATCACTTAGCGCCATTGTCGCGCCCCCTTTTTCTCGCGAAATCGGGTTTATGACATTGGGAGGACAACTCGTTCCCTTTTGGAAATTAGATTTGAATTGAAGAGTCACCATCTAATGATTTAAGTGCATTAGGACACTAAGAAGGGTTTGATTTAAGTAACCGGAGATTGGGTAAGGGCTTGAAATTCTCCTAAGGGGAAGGTGTTAGGCACCCCTCAGGATCCACCAGTGTGGTTTCCGGCCAAATTATTGTTGTAAACTTAAGTGCAAATAACACATAGGCAAATAAAAACTTCAAACAAAAGGATTTTCACATAATGGTTACAAATAAACAAAGTTAGAAAGAACCAAAATAAACCTGATTTATTCCTTAAAGAAATAGTTTGAAATTTTGAGAAGGAGCAAAGAAACAGGGGGGGGGGGTTCTAGGTTTATAAATNCTGTAAATATGGCTTTAGCTTTTTAGATGCTTTTATTAATGCAAGTTCCAATTTTTCTAAGTGTGGATATCTAGTTTCAGCATCTCCTAACATTCAACTTATGGAACTGCGCACCTTGCACTTCTCGGACTAGTACATCACTTAGCGCCATTGTCGCGCCCCCTTTTTCTCGCGAAATCGGGTTTATGACATTGGGAGGACAACTCGTTCCCTTTTGGAAATTAGATTTGAATTGAAGAGTCACCATCTAATGATTTAAGTGCATTAGGACACTAAGAAGGGTTTGATTTAAGTAACCGGAGATTGGGTAAGGGCTTGAAATTCTCCTAAGGGGAAGGTGTTAGGCACCCCTCAGGATCCACCAGTGTGGTTTCCGGCCAAATTATTGTTGTAAACTTAAGTGCAAATAACACATAGGCAAATAAAAACTTCAAACAAAAGGATTTTCACATAATGGTTACAAATAAACAAAGTTAGAAAGAACCAAAATAAACCTGATTTATTCCTTAAAGAAATAGTTTGAAATTTTGAGAAGGAGCAAAGAAACAGGGGGGGGGGGGTTCTAGGTTTATAAATAATATGGATCACCCCACACAACATTCGGTAATCACTTCTCAGTGAGGGGACACAAGATGTTATCGCATGGTCATCATATCCATATCTACCATTTCCCACCACGTTAAAGTATTAAAGCGCGGAATGGACTCGTTTGCTTATTGCATGTTATTACCCGCCCCAATCCTATCAGTTCCGGAGGAATTTAGGACTACTAATCCTAAGAGGGAGGGATGTTAGGCTTATTTGTAGTTCAAAGGCAAAATTCTAAGGCGACATACAAAACATGGATAGCAAATTGGGGGAAAGCACATAAGTAAAAGGCTCAGATACACCTCCTTTAAACAGAGAAAGCAAGTAATTAGCATGACTTACACACACTGTTTAGGGTCTGATTAAAACCTAAAGGTTGAGGCGGACTGATTTATTACATAATTCAGATAAGAACCCCGACTCAGGCCTGCCTCCTGGTTGTAGCTAATAAAAACCGATTCAATTTATAATTTTTTACCCTAAAGCTTGCCTAAGTATTGGACAAGGATCCTATAGGCATGATATCTACTGATTTCAGAAAGCTATAAAATAAACTGAATGCATACTGGTTAAGAAAGGTTGCCCGATTATTAAAGAAAGGCAAGTTTTAGCAAAAAGGTTATAAGTTCTGCAGATGATAGCACATCGTTATTACTGGTTTTAGACTTATAAGCGAGTGAAGCGATTCAGACTTGATTAATAGCTCCTATAGACATTCTTTCTATACGTTGTTGATTTTAAACCCTTTTATAGACATGGTAAAATGCAGAAACCTTATGGACATGATATCTAGATGCTGAGTTTTTTTAAAGCCTATAAACATGATATCTAATTGTAGTTGACTGATTAAGACCTAAAAATACAATTGCCTAATGAAGAATGGATATACAAGATTCAGAAAGACCGATAGGCATATTCTCTATATGCATATGTAGAATTTAGATTTCTAGGTAATTATAGACATGGTATCTCTATAGAGAATGCAGAATTCCTACAAACATGGTATCTATATGGGAGAATGCAAAATTCCTACAGACATGGTATCTATGTGAGAAATGCAGAATTCAGGAATCTCTATAGGCATGGTATCTATGTGAGAGATGCAGAAATATCTATAGGCATGATATCTATGTGAGAATGCAAAATTTCAGGATTGTCTATAGGCATGATATCTATATGAGAGTGCAGAAACTCAGAAATAACACCTATAGGCAGGATATGTACCCTTTGCATACATAGTTATCCCTCTCTTTTCACTAACCATCCCCAAGAGTTCATTACAAATTATTATAGCCCAGAATAAGGTAAAAAAAACACATCAAAAATTTAAAAAAAAAGTACAACCAAGGAGAGCCCGATTCTGACTTCTTGTCTAAAAAATGAAGTAAACCAACACCAAAGATCATGATCCAAAGCCTTTCTCCCATTTGAGTATGTCAAAGTTTCCTAAGAGTCTCAAATGAACTCCGGGAAGTGCTCACACCCAAATGTATCATCAGATTAAAACATAGTGTAGTGTGGAAAGGGCCAACACTCAAGTGTCCAAGTTCAGAGAGAACTCAAGGTCCCAAGGCAAGGCTCACAAAGAGGGGGGCAGAACTTATAACTAGGAGAGAGTGCAAGTGCAAGAATAGAATTCTGAGAGGGGAAAAGGTGAAGGGAAGTAGTTACAAAATAGTACACATAGGGGTTTAGGGGAAATAGGGAAATTGAAAGAGGCAAGAGCAGATTGTGGGCATACCCAGCAATATGGAGTGCTAGCATACCCATAAGCCTGTTAGAACTCACTGTTTAGAGGCTGGGATCCCTAAAGATCAAGTTTAATTCATGGACAATAATTTACATATTGCCATGTCTTAAACAATAACTCTAACACATAAGGGGGTAGGGAGTAGGGATTCATAGCAGAAACAGGGAAAAAGAAATCAGCATGCTAATTTAAATATTGAACTCTACAGGAACAGTAAGTAGACATGGATACACAAGCTGTAAATAAACACATTATTGCGATGCTGAATCTTAAATCAGGACATACCAGTTTCAAAGAAATAAATAGAAAAAAACAGTAGGTCTTGTAAACATGCCATAGTGCAGACAAGAAGAAAGAATACTATTGTGTGTGAGTATGAGTTCAGAAGGATTGTGTAATGTGTGTCTGTGTGTTTGTGAAAGAGTCGTGACTTTATAGTGTGAAAGTCAGGCATAAATAAGGTAATAAAATAGTTAATGAACTGATTATCAATTAAGAATTAATCACACAAGACTTCCTTTAATTAAAGAATTCAGATTCAAATGGTAAAAGTTATTTAAGGAAAGAAATCAAACAAGCTTCTTTTGTGCAAAGTAGGCAATTAGGGGTAAATACGTAAAAAGTTACTTAAGGACAAAATTTTGAAATACACGGTTGCACAAGTAAGAAAATCAATTAGTAGCCAGTAAATCAAAGACCAGAGATTTATTGGTCCATGAATGAACCAAGTAAGAAAAAACTAAGGAAAACCTTTGATTCAAATCGAGTAACAGGGAAGTTAGCAAACATGGAAAGAAATCAATCAACCTTATACAAAGGAAGACTGAAATCAATTACAATTGAAAGCCACTTAGGAGGGAAGTTCAGCACATATAAAGAGTACAGAAGTAACAGTCATGCGAGGTTGAATTTAGGACAAAGTGACAATGTCATGCCATTTGCAAAAAATAAGTAAGCAATAGACCATATGAGTATGGTAATTCAGAAATAGAGAAGAGAGTATCAAATATCATGCGAAAAAGGGTCGAGTAGAGTTTAGCAAAAATCAGAATCACATGAAGAAACAAAACTGAAGCATTGGTTTGGAGACTTTAATGAAGCAGTAGATGAAACAACTCTAGGAACTCGAATAAGTCCAAAAAATCAAGCAAGTTCAGAAATAAAGCATAAGAAAATCACGTAGCTAATGGTTTCAATGATCGAATGAAACCCCAAATTTTATGGTTTTTGCCATTAATCGAGCGTGGAGAGGAAAGGGAAAGAAATCAAAAAATACTGACGAAATAACTTCCAAAATCTCAAAAAGAAATTGAAAACGTTAACATGCATTTTTTCAGTATAAGAATTGAAGTAGGAGAAATAACATAAAATATAGTAGGTGACACATCATAAAAATACAGTAGAATTAATGACACAAGAAATACAGTAGAATAATATGAAGAGCACATAGAAGAAATACCATAAGAAATTCAGTGAAGGAAAAGCATAGGAGATACAATAGAAGAAACACATAAGAAATACAGTAGAAACACTTAAAAAATACACAGAAGAAACATTTAAAAATACACACATAAGCAACATATAAAATACATATAAAAATACAGTAAAACATGCTAAAGATCAGAGAAATTTTAAATGACGGTTTGACGAAACCCTAAATCGGAAAAAGATGAAAGCTCTGAAGGTGTAGTTTTGAAAGAACTTTGAGAAAAGTGCTTAAGAGCCTAGAGAGAACACAAATATACAATGGATCTAAAAGAATCGGAGAAACATCAAAGGGTTAGGGTTTCAAAAGAATCCAAGTAGTGATAAAGGCTTGGAAAAGTCATTGATCTTAGCCAGAGAAGTCAAAATCAGGCTCGAATAGTCATGGCATGCTGAAGCAGCGCCGGAGATAGCCATAGAACTCGAATCAAACGAAGCCTGGACCAAGCTTCATCGTGGTCACGCGTTGAACCTTCAATAACCATGCGTGTACGAGCCCTAGGAGGTGGGAATAGGACTTCCAGAGCCTTGGAAGCAATAGATTCTAGTGACTTTTAGGGCGGAAGTAGTGGGAGGCGGCTAGGGTTTTTGAGAAGTTTCGAGAGAGTTTGAGAGAATGGGGGGTTCAAAGGCGGCTGATGAAGAGAAGTGATTAGGGTTGGGGGTATTGGGTAATTAAAAATGGAAAGGGAGGATATGAGCTGTTGATCTGTGAGATCAACGGCTGAGATTAAAGGGGTTCGGGCGGGTTATTTGAATGGGTTGTGGGTCGGGTAAATTTAGGATTTGGACCGGGTGATGGGGTTTGAAATTGGGTCTAATTAGGGGTGCCAAATCTGGCCAAAATTGAAATACCAATAGGCTAACATTTAAATACCCATTTTCCTTTACTTCTTTTATAAAAAATAGTAAAATAATTTTTGGAAACAAATTAAAGGTACTAAAATAATTAATAATATATAAATATTAAATTAAAAATACTAGAGTCAATTTTATAATTATAAACGTAATTAAATCTTAAAATAAGCTAATATTGTAATTATATGCAATTTAGATTTAAAAATACTAAACAAATTTGTAAAAATATACAAAAATTATTTTAGCTATATTTTAGCATAAATATAAAATTCAAATAAATTATTTACCAAAAAATAATAATTTTGGAAATAATCATTGGATTTTTATGGATGAAAAAGGGAAATAAATCAGTTTAAAAACTTTAAAAAATTTATGGAAAAAATAATAAAATACTTGGAGATACTTTAATATTTATATATATATATATATATATATATATATATATATATATAT
>MU720616.1:6210-53184 GCA_026770625.1 Nicotiana glauca
ATATATATACAAGTACAATAAAATAATAGCAGAAAATAAAAAAAATTAAAGCTGGGAGGGGGAACATACTTATAGGGTAGCAGATAAAACAGTATATCAAGAATAACAAAAGAAACTACATCTGATTTCTTCTAACACAACATAAGAAAAAACAAACAACTTTCACTTGTTTCAATTTCCTCTCGTTGCAGGCGTGCAACACGATCCCATTTCCTCATATCACGTGGTAAGTGTACCACTCCATCCCATTTCATAATATCACGTGGTAGGTGTACTAGTCGATCCCATTTTATAATATCACGTGGTAGGCGTACCACTCGATCCTATTTCATAATATCACGTGGTAGGCGTACCACTTGATCCCATTTCATAATGTCACGTGGTAAGCGTACCACTCGATCCCATTTTATAATATCATTTGGTAGGCATACCACTCGATCCCATTTCATAATATCACGTGGTAGGCGTACCACTCGATCCCATTTCATAATATCACGTGGTAGGCGTACCACTCGCTCCCATTTCTTTCAACACAATACACAATATAATCCCGGGAAGGGAGAAAGATGTTATATTAAACTATCCCGCCAAGGTAAGTCCAGTTATAACCAAACTCATTCAATTTCTACTTAACACAATTAAATCAATACTCAGTGTCATCAATTACTGGCTCAGTGTTAAATATTTTCAACCGAGTCCTCATAAACAAAAATTTAAGAATTCGATAATTTAGCAATTTAGGACTTACGGTCATGCTCGACACCGATGTGTAGATACTCGTCACCATTTCTATACACTGTACTCGACAAATAGCAATTAGAAAATAAGACTCTACTTATATTCCCTCACGCCAATGTTAGACCAAACACTTACCTCCAATGGTCCAAACTCAATTCTAGCCTCTAGCATAGCTTTACCCCTCGAATTCACCACTAAACTGCTCGAATCTAGTCACAAATTATTTGAATGTATCAACAAACTAATTGAATCAATTGAATGCATGAAAATGAATTTCCTAAAGTTTTACTCAAAAATTCCCAAAATGCCCCAGGGCCCACATGGTCAAAACCCGAGGTTCTAACCAAAACCTGGTTACCCATTCCCCCAAAGGTTCATATCTATGCTTTGTTTTGAAATCGGACCTCAAATTGAGGTCCAACTCCCTAATTTGAAGAAAACCTAAGTTCTACCCAAAATTCCCATTTTCACCCATGGAAATCCTTGATTTTAAGATGAAAACATGTTTAATGATGTTAAGATTGAAGTAATTAAGTAAAAATTGACTTACAAATTGTTTGGAGAAGAAAGATTTCTTGGAAAATTGCCTATGGGTGTTTGGGTTTGAAAGAATGTGAAAAATGAAGCTTAAAATCGTATAAGTATGAAAAATGGAGGTCTCTGATATAGGAAATGCGAACCCTACAGATCTGAGAAATCCAAGGACTAGTTCGCATTTGCGAACTCTGAAGAATACTGGGAAGTTCGCATTTGCAAAAAATTACGTCGCATTTGCGAAGGCCCAATATCGCATTTGCGAACAATTGTTCGCATTTGTGAAGACTGGGCTCATATGCAGGCATCGCATTTGCGATGAGAAGCTCGCAATTGTGAGTTCGCATTTGCGAATGCTGGCTTCGCAAATGCGAAGCCTGCAGAACTGAAAGATACCAGATTTTTCAAAGGTTCAAAATGCAACTCGACACCTATCCAAAACTCACCCGAGCCCTTGGGGCTCCAAACCAAATATGCACACAACCTCAAAAACCTCCTACAGACATATCCGTGCGATCAAATCGCCAAAATAATATAAAAAATAAGGAATCAAACCTCAAAATCACTTATTTTCCTTCAAGCTTCATAAACTTTCAAATTTTGAACTTATAGTCCGAAACACATCAAATGACGTGTGATTTCCTCCAAATTTCACATAAAGCGCTTAAACCATATTTAAGACTTGTACCGAGCTTCGAAACCAATATACGAGCCCGATACCACAGTCTTCTAATTAAATTTCATTTCCAATTTCCTTAATAATTTCAGAAAAATAATTTCTTTTAAAAATTCATTTCTCGGGCTCGGGACCTCAGATTTCGATTCTGGGCATACGCCCGAGTCACATATTTTTCTAGGGAACCTCCGGGAACGTCCCATCATGGATCTGGGTTCGTTTACCCAAAATATTGACCAAAGTCATCTTTAATCATTTTAATATCAAAATTTATCAATTTTCACATAGAATTCGTATTTAAGCTTTCCGGCTACGTGCCTGGACTGCGCAAGCAAATCGAGGAGACTAAAATGAGATTTTAAAGGCCTCAGAAGCACAGAATGAATGAGAAAAATAGGTGATGACCCTTTGGGTCTTCACATCCACCTAATGATTAAGTGCATTAGGACACTAATAGTTATGAGTTTGAAAACCAGAGTTCGGGTAAGGGCTAGAAATTATCTCGAGGGAAATGTGTTAGGCACCCATCTAGATCCACTAGTGTGGTTCTAGGCCATGCTATGTTGTGACTTTAATGCAAATAAGTATACAAATAATCTCACACATAAGGGTTGCAAATAGGTATGTAACAAGCATGTTGAGATTAAGGTCTAGATGGTCTTACAATTTGTTTGAGGGAGGGTCTAAGTGCAGATAATTAAACGAGATATGAATAAGCAAAAAATTTAGAAGAAAATGAGTGCAGTAAAATTAAAGAGGAGTTTTGGGTAGCTCAAGCAATGACAGAATTTTATTGATGTTAACAAAGTCACATAAAGGAAAGGGGTCCTAGGTTTGTAGAACACATGGATCATCCACACAACACCGGTAGCCAATCATACGCATGGAATTATCACGTGATCATCATCTCCATGTCTACCCTTCCCACCCCGTTAAGGTATTAAGCGCGGAATGGTATCGTTACCTACTGCATGCAATTACTCGTCCCACCTATCAGTCCGGGAGGCGTTTAGGACTACTAATCCTAAAAGAGAGGGAGCTTGGCTTTTTAGGGGTTTTAAAAGGATAAAATTCTAGGGCGACAACTAAAACACATAAAGCAGTTAATGGGGAAATAATAGCAATTAAAGGCTCAAATAGGCCTCCTCACTTGAAGAAACAAATTGTTTAGCATGTCTTACACATACTGATTAGGTCCTTGATTAAAATTGACGTAAGAAGAATTAATTTACCACATATTTCCCAGATAGGGAGTCCAAATTAGTCATGCTTAGATGTGGTTGTTGAAAACTGATAGTTGATTAATTACCCAACTATTTGCCCGTGTTAAACGGGACCTACATGCATGATATCTATTAATTCAGGGATAGAGGCATAAATTGAATACAAAAAAAGTTGTTTGTTGTAAGCTCTGTGAGTGTTTAAAATTAACACTGGTTTTAGTCTTAAGGGGGCTTGGGCGATTCAGATTTAGTTGATAGCTCCCGTGGGCATGCTTTCTAGGTGCTACTGATGTTACTACTGTTTATTATCATGCATTGATCCTAAAGACAGGTCATCTATATGCAATTGGTTAGTTTAATCCCTATAAGTAGATTTGCCTAGTGACAGATGCACATGCAAAATGCAGGAAGTCCTATAGGCATATTATCTATATGATATGCAGAGCTTCAACCTCGATTTATTGGCATGGTATTTTTACGAAGTGCAGAAAAACCTGTGAGCATGGTATCTAAGTGAAAATGCACAATTTGGAAGTGATAACCTATAAACAATATTTCTATATGGAAATGCAGAATTTTTGAAAGTAAATTCCTAAAGACATGGCATCTATGTGAGATGCAGAATTTTTAAAGCAATAATCCTATGAATATGATTTCTATGTGAAATGCAGAATTTTTAAGTAATAAACCTATAAACAAGATTTCTATGTGAAAATGTTGAATTTGAAAGAGTAAACATCCTATAGACATGGTATCTATGTGATATGCAGAATTTGAAAGAGTAAATACCCTATAGACATGGTATCTACCCCTTTGGCATGCATTCAATCCCATACATTTTCACTATACACCCCAGAGTTATTACAAAGTTTATTACAGACCAAATGAATCGGAAAAAATAATAAAATTACATCAGTGATTACATCTACATCTAATCAGCCTAATCCAGACTCAAAGTCTAATAATATGAGATAAATCAACTTCCAAGATCGGATTTCAAAGCCTTTCTCTTATTTGGGATGTGTCAAAGTTCCAAGGAACTTCAAGAGTTCCAGGCGATGCTTAAACCCCAAATATCATTACAGAATCAGATTATAGTGCAGTATGGAAGAGCCAGCCCTCAAATGTCTAAGTTCAGAGGGAACTCAAGGTCCCAAGGCAAGGATCATGAGAGGGGGGCAGAACTTAGAGACTAGGAGTGAGTATAAGTGCAATGAAAGGGAATCCAAGGTAGGCTGGTGGTCATGGCTAGCAACTAGGCTGCTGGCACACCCCTGACCAACCTGTCAGCCTTAGAATTAGGGAGTTAAGACCTTATTAAAGGTCAGGTTCAGCCTTGGACAGCAACTGGGATGTTGCCAGGTCATATCTTAACTCAGCGCACATAGAGGAATGGGGGTATGGGAGCAATTTTTTACACTAGCAACAAGAAACAAAGAAAGAACAGGCAAAGCACATAGATAATTTAAAGTTAACTTTGCAAAGAATTGAAGGAAGGCATGGATGCAAAGACTGTAAATAAACACATTGGAGAGATATTTAAATTAATTTTAGAGCATACCAGTTAAAATAAGCAAGCATGAAGAAATAGTAGACTTATGAAAGCCAAAGTGCAATCAAGAAGCAGGAGTATACGTTTAGAAGAGAGCTGTGATTTCTATGTGCTTAATCGTGTGTCCTTTTTAAAAAAAGTTGTGTCATGTTTTTATAGTGCAGAAAAGAAGTAGAAATAGCTAAGAAAATAGTTTGAAAATCAATCACACAAGGTTTCCCTTTAATTAAGGGATTCTGATTTCAAACTGGCAAGGTAAATAAGGAAAGGAGTTAATTAAACACTTTCAAAGTAATGCAAGAAGGGTAAATACATGATAGTTATTTAAAGAAAGGGTTTTGACAGTACACGTTCATGCAAATTAAGGGAAGGAAATCAATTGACAGCCAAGCAATCAAGGGTAGAAAATTTTGTGTGAATGAACCAAGTCAGAGAAAAGTAAAGAGAGGCTTTACTTAAGAAGAATCAGTAGCAATCAATTAACCCCCCAATAAAAGGATTCTGATTCAAACACACGTTTGAAAAGTTTTCGAAGAAAAATTTTAACCCACATATAAAAGGGATTGTTATGCTGATCAGA
Organism: Nicotiana glauca; assembly: GCA_026770625.1. Lineage (NCBI taxonomy): Eukaryota > Viridiplantae > Streptophyta > Magnoliopsida > Solanales > Solanaceae > Nicotiana > Nicotiana glauca. The sequence goes on from MU720616.1 coordinate 11,514, forward strand.
AGAATTCATACAGAAAAGGATTCAAACTTATTACAAGGATCCAAAGTGAGTTTGAGAGAGTCCAGGGCTCAAATAGAACCCTAGTCCAGACACACAAGATCAAACTCGTCAAAAAACCCCAAATCCTAGGGTTTTCAACTTGAACCAAATGCAAAGAAGAGAAACAAGAAAATACAGTAAAAAGTTCAATGCAAATAGAGTATGGGGATTAATTTGAAACGTAATGAGAGTAGAAGAGACAGTTGAGGAAAATATGCTTAAGTAGGCATAGTAAGAACACTTAATGAACATGGTTGGAAAATGCAGTAGGCGGAGCATATCAAGTCATAGTGGAAGGCAAGTAGTAGAACATAGCATGTGAAACATTGCATAGAAACATGGCATAGAAATATAGCATCTGAAAACATAGCCTGGAAACACGGTGTCATACCTCCTTTTTCACTTACTACACCCGTAAGGGTGTAAAGGAGTTTTTCTACTTAAAGGACAATCAGAACGGGATTCGTTTATTAAGAGATTCAGATTCGCCACTTGGGAGATTAATAGTGTCCCAAGTCACCAGTTGAATCCCGACCGAGGAAATTATGACTCTGTTAACAGTCCGCGAATCAGAAATCCGAGTAAGGAATTCTGTTAACCCGGGAGAAAGTGTTAGGAATTCCAGGATTCCGTGGTTCTAGCACGGTTGCTCAACTGTTGTATTTGATTTTATCTGATTTCAAAACATGTTCTAACCTATGTGTCTTTTATTAGTAAACCACTTTTATTTTTATTTTTAATAAGAATTACAACGTCGTGAAAATGCGTCTCGAACCACGTCGCACCAGTGCACCCATGGTTTTTGACACATTTTGACTTCATTGAGATTTAGATTTGGGTCACATAAATGTGCACCCGTATTTAGGAAGGTAGTGTTATTAAAATACGCACCTAAAACAACAATGCGCTTATAACATTGCGAGGGCCATGGAATTTGCTAAATGGCACGCCTCGAATTCTAAGGATCAATACAAGATTAATTAAACGAGGGTCATGCAATGGTTATTTTTGTTCGGAATGACGCACCTCAAATTATCTCAAAATATTGCACTCAACTTAAAGCAAACTATAGATGTTCATAATTATTTTCCTAAAACTAATATGAGATTATTAAGGCCAAGAGTTATGTAAAGTATTGTGGAATAGTTCAACCATTTAAGAATTCCTTAGCTAGTTGGTAATACTCAAATCTCTTTTATTTACATGGATGAACTCTGCAAAATAACCAAAAACCAAGATTAAAAGAGTTAATGAAAAGTAATTGTATAGATGACATCCTCCCCAACCCAAGGATAGAACTGCAGAATTAGCCTAGTTATCCAATTTACACTTTTAAGCCAACAGATCGAGAAAACCAACAGATTGAATACCTTTAAAGTAAAAATAATCATGTACTCTACTGTTGTCACATGAGTGTATTAAGCTAATAAAAGAAATTCAAATATATTTGTCATATTAGACACCAACAACATGACAACAATCAGATACAAGCAGATAGTGTTATCAAAACTAAAACAAAGAAGGAGAAAGGATGAACCTCACTGTTGAAATCTTTCAAATCCAGATTAACAAAAGAATACCATATAATGAAACATCATCAAATCTTTGAACGAGCAATTGAACACGCGACCAGAAATAAATTCGAACGGTAACCTCGCCGGAACCTCGAATCGGCACCGAACAACTCGAAATCCCAATGTAACCTCAACCAAACACCATGTTTCAGATCCGAATCGGAACTCAGAGAAAGAAAAAAGAACTAATTTCTGTCTGAAGCTTCTATTTTCTTGGTTTTGGTTCGTGTGTGGCATGGTTGCCGGTAGTTGTAACGGCGACGGGGAGGGGCTGCTGATGGGTGTGCAGCGTATAAAGTTCAGGGTCTTTGGTTAGAGAAGAAGAAGCAGGAGCTTCTCTTTGTGTATTGGGGCTGTGAAGTCTTAGCTTGGTGATTTAATGGAAGAATTTTTTGTCTCTTCAGTTGAGCTTTTGATGATGGAGAAGACTATGGTCCTGCGGCGCTAGCTTCCTTCTCTGATTTCTTCAGAAAATATTTTTCCCCCCCTCGTGTGTACATTTTTTGTGTGTATATATAGTAGTGTATAAGGTGTGTGTGGGGAATTTTGGGGGAAAATATTTTGGGGAAGGTATTTTGGGGGAAAAATATTTTGGGGAAGGTCTTTTCGGGGGGAAAATATTCTGGGGAAGGTCTTTTGGGAGGAAAATATTTTGGGGGAAGATCTTATGTGGGAAATATTTTTGGGGAAAGGGTTCTTCTAATTCTTCTTTTTATCCCTAATTTTTCTTTTAACTTTTTTTTAATTAAAAATTCTAGAATTAAAAACCTAAATTATCAAAAATTATACTAATTATGAAAATTATAAAAAATACTTAATCCTAAATTAGAAGAGAAAAATCAACAAAAGAAAAAGGTGTAAAAAAATAAAATATTTTTGTTATTTTTAATTTTTATGAAAACCGAATGACTTCCGATAAAACCTAAATGCTATGCAAGATATTTTTTGATATTTATTATTTTGATTTTAAAATATTAAAATGCATGAAATGCGACTAAATAAAGGAAAATTCCTACAAAATCAATAAAAATTATTTTGATCTATTTTTAGGAGTTATTTTCATGTAGGGTAAAAATCACGTGCTTATAGCTGCCCCTCTTTGCTCGAAAACACGAAGATTTTTCGGGAAAAAATAAAGTGAGCACTGTGAGGGATTTTTGCCCATTTCAAACTCCATGAGAAACATTTTTTGAAAGATTTGACCGAACCATGCTTCAGGGGTTGCCTACATATCCTTGGCTATAAAGGAATCAAGTTAGTTTAGTTCAGAAGTGAGTGAGATGGTAGAGTATGCCGAGGTGAAGAGTCGGTCGAGGTGTTGTTCTGCCGAGATTTCGGTCCGCGGTCCTGTTATTACATCAAAATCAAAAGATGAAAAAGACTATCTAAGCCTGTCAACTATGAGTTACAACATTCCTATCTATAAGTCTTCTGAAGCTTGATCTTGAGTCTTGAATGGTTCTTCATGCAGACTTTAGATTTGAACCTTGGCGCTTGTTAGCTGCAGGTGCTAGCTCGTTCTTCTTTAGCTTTTCGGACCAAAACCAGGTATGCAGTGCTGGTGACCTCAGCCATGTCTTGAGCAACCCACATATTTCATCAACTTCTGCATTTGCATTAACTTTTTGCTTTTCTTTTTTTATTCTTTATTGTGACTAACTTCTGTTGATCATCTCGGATTGTTGACTCGCATTCTTATTGCGAGCTTCTTTTGTTGCTAACTTTAATTATGTTCTGAAGTGAATTCTCTTATTCTCTAAGTAGGCGCCCGATTGCTAATACTTGCACTATTTTTCCTCGAAGCTTGAGTTGTTTCCCCTTGAAATCTATGCTATCTTCCTTTGAAACTTGAATTGCTTTCCCTTGGTTCTCCAGGTGGGTTTCTGATTACCAACATTTACACTATTTTTCCCTTGAAACTTGAACTGTCTTCCCTTGTTCTCCAGGTGGCGCCTGATTGCCGAAACTTTTTGTGTCCCCTTATTTTCCATGTGGGATCCTGACTGTGATGCTTGAAAAGTATTCCCTTGTTCTCCAGGTGGGCTCCTGACTGCGATGCTTGACAAGTATTCCCTTGTTCTCCAGGTGGGCTCCTGACTGCAACAAAATAAACACACAAAGAAGATTTTCTGCCCCAGTTTGGTGACTGGGCACATCATGTTATCCATTATCAAAAATTAAAAACTAAAATTTGAATTGTACTTCCCTTGTTCTCCAGGTGGAGCGCCTGATTGCTGAAGCTTGAAAAGTATTCCCTTGTTCTCCAGGTGGGCTCCTGACTGCAATGCTTGAAAAGTATTCGCTTGTTCTCCAGGTGGGCTCCTGATTGCAACAAAATAAACACACAAAGAAGATTTTCTGCCCTAGTTTGTGGCTGGGTAGACCTGTGAGTTGTTACCTAAGCTTAGGAGAAAGATTCATTCGACTAAGATGTTTATCCTAGTAGAAAATTCATCAGACTAGGTCCATTTTGTTATCTTAGGAGAAAGATTCATCAGACTAAGATACTGATCCTAGGAGAAGATTCATCAGACTAGGTTTACTATCTTAAGAGAAAAATTCATCAGACTAGGATTGGGATCCTAGGAGAAGGGTCGTCAGACTAGGTACATTTTGCTATCTTAGGAGAAAGATTCATCAGACTAAGATGTTGATCCTAGGAGGCGGTTCCTCAGACTAGGTTTTCTATCTTTGGTTATCTTAGTAGAAAGATTCATCCGACTAAGACGTTTATCCTAGAAGAAAATTCATCAGACTAGGTCCATTTTGTTATCTTAGGAGAAGAATTCATCAGACTAAGATTCTAATCCTAGGAGAAGATTTATCAGACTAGGTTTACTATCTTAGGAGAAAAATTTATCAGACTAGGATTGGGATCCTAGGAGAAGGGTCGTCCGATTAGGTCCATTTTTCTATCTTATGAGAAAGATTCATCAGACTAAGATGCTGATCCCAGGAGGCGGTTCCTCAGACTAAGTTTTCTATCTTTGGTTATCTTAGGAGAAAGATTCATCCGACTAAGACGTTTATCCTTGGAGAAAATTCATCAGACTAGGTCCATTTTGTTGTCTTAGGATAAGGATTCATCAGACTAAGATTCTGATCCTAGGAGAAGATTCATCAGACTAGGTTTACTATCTTAGGAGAAAAATTCATCAGACTAAGATTAGAATCCTAGGAGAAGGGTCGTCAGACTAGGTCCATTTAGCTATCTTAGGAGAAAGATTCATCAGACTAAGATGCTGATCCCAGGAGGCGGTTCCTCAGACTAGGGTGTTTTGCTATCTTAGGAGAATGATTCATCAGACTAAGATGTATATCCTAGGAGAAGATTCATCAGACTAGGTCTATTTTGGTTATCTTAGGAGAAAGATTCATCAGACTAAGATTTTGATTCTAGGAGAAGATTCATCAGACTAGGTCCTTTGTTATCTTAGGAGAAAGTTTCGTCAAACTAAGATTCTCTAAATAGAGGAAAATCCATCAGACAAGGACTTTTATCCTAGGAGGAAAAATGTGAAAAGCAATGGCAGTATCTTGTGCACAAGACAGGGAAGGGCAAAGATTTTGAGAAACTTCCCTTTTGTCGACTCTCATTGTCTTTCCTTTTCTTTTCTTTCTTTTCTTCTCTTTTCTTCCAACTTTCTTGCACTACATTGTTCCTGTTTCAAACAAAGAAAACTTGTGAGTTTAAAATGTGGTGGTTGGTTTGTGGCCTTAAGCTTTGAAGGTGGTCCGACATCCTCCATTTGTTGCATTGCATGAACGGTTATCTCCCCAATCCTCATGTCTCATATGAATCCCGTAGCATGTCTATTGTTCCTGGTTTGTGTGTATGATGTTCTTTCTTAACCACTGGCTTTGGCCTTGAGTTTATTGTTCCTTCACCTATCACGATAACTGATTCCTACTCGAAGATCTTTCTTGTTTATTGACTAACCACTTTCTCTGCTTCCCTTGACACGGAGAACACCTCTGATCCATTCACCAAAACACCCTCCATCTGTTGTGTGGTTCCTAAGTCAAACCCTTGTATTTCATACGAATCCCAAAGCATGTTGATTGTGGCCAACTTAGTGTGCCTGCTATTTTCTCCTGGCTTGACGCCTTTATGTGCTCACCAGGTCCCGTTTTGTTTAACCGGAAAGCTTGGTAGCAGATTTTGAAGTCATTTCCCACTTTTTTTTGAACAATAGACCCAGGAAGAGGGAGTAAAACAAGGTTGGAGGAATAGAGTAAAAGATGATGGAAAGAGATGATTCCTAACAAGAAACCTACAGAGTAGCAAACAATCAGATGTGGATACCGACTCTAGCGACCTTTGCATGCACCTGCAGCCTACTCTGTTTGGCAAATCTGATGTTTAGCTCTTGTTGTACCTTTTCTCCATGAAACTGGGCTTCAATGCTCTGCTTATCCGATCTGATTCACAATCCCTATTCGACTTGTAGTGCCCAAAGGGTTTTCACCATCAAGCCTCTCTCATTTTGGTTTTCTCTCATCTCACCGTCGTCTTATGGTGCCCGTGAAGGTTTTCACCAATAAGACTCTCATTTTTTATTTCTCTCATCTCACCGTCGCCTTATGGTGCCAATAAAGGTTTTCACCAATAAGACTCTCTCATTTTTGATTTCTCTCATCTTGGACTGGAGTGTTGCCCCTGATATGATTCTCCTCTGCTCGCTTGACTCGGCATTTCTTAAAGACTGATCAGAAGGTCTTTCTTTGGATCGTAATGCAGGCTTTTGGACGGGGATAGATAGAAGGGTATCAAAGGCTCAAAACAATTCAACATGGGTTCAAAATTACAACTTTCGGAATCAGATTTCTCACAACAACCACAACTTCTGCCCCAGTTTCTTCCTTGGAGACTTTTGGACTTTTATTTTGGTGTGACTGAACCTCAGAGAGGGGCTGCCTACGTACCCTTTCGGGATGAAGTCAAACGTAGTTCAAGCGACTACTTTTGTTGTTGCGATCTTTCCTTGTTCCACTTTTCTTTTTCTTTCTTTTCATTTCTTTTCTTTTTCTTCTCCTTTTTTTTTCTTTTTCTTTTCTCTTCTTTCTCTTCTTTTTTTTTCTTTTCTTTTCATTTCTCTTTTTCTTTTCTTTTTACTATTTTTCACTTGTTTTTCCACTTACTTTCCCCGCTCGGGCTTACGAGTTTTATTATTGATTCCAAAAGAGGGGTATGTAAGAAAATAATCGAGGCTCAAAGGGGTAACAAAGGATAAAGTGTTTGGATAGACGAATAAAATGCCTTTGTCATTCCAATCTCCAAAACATGCCAAGTACAAATTACACAGTTTAAACAAGCTGAGGAAAACACACATAACACCTTTTGATGAATTCATATATTTGCCTTCTGTATTTGTCAATTACCTAGCACCATTGGACAACAATCTCGGTACCACGAACGGTCCCTGTAGACTTGGGGCAAACGTGCCTTGGCTTCAAACTGATGCGGCATGATGCATTTCAACAGTATTCCTTTATGTTCTATCTGCCCCCGGTTTCACTTGATTTGGGCTCGAAGTGATCTAAAAATGCCTTTATTTATTTCCCTCAGATGTCCTTACATTTTCAACATCGTTTCATTGCTTCATTACTACGCTGACTTTTAAGCACCAGGCTGAGAATTATGCATGCATGTCATATCACTAGAACCAGCATGAAAGAATTGTAACAGGAGAAGGGAAATAAATGAAATGACTAGAAATGGCGGGAAACAGAGAATTGCATTAGATTGATGATGAAAGGGTTTAAATAACAAAACAAGCAAACGAGACTAGTTACAACCCTTTAACAAACCTAGACAGCACTAAACAAACTATTATGACTAGACAAACAAGGCAAAGTGAAAGGATAGAAGGGTTTGGATTACAAGACCATATTCGGATTACAACCCTGAGAATAACCCGGACAACAGAAATGACAACAAAATAAACCACCAAAACTCCACTCTAGTTAACCAGGAGATGGAGCGTCTTTCCAATCACCAAACTCGACATCTTAGCCACTGGACTGCCCATCAACATTGTTGGGGCCTTCAGCAATTTCAATATTATTGACTTTATTCATAGAGTTTCCGAGAGGATTCTCATACTCCCTGTCGCCATGGATCTTCGCCACAAAATGTGCACCATCATGTGCAGGTAGAGGATTTTGTGTAATGTTATGGGTGGTACTATCCTGGACCGCAATTACCCCTTCCTGAATCATTCTTTCTATCTCTCTTTTCAAATCCCGACAACTTTCGACATCGTGCCTCTGGGCATTGGAATGGTATTCACACCTTTTAGAAGGGTCAAAGCTTCTTGCACGCTTGTCCACCTGATTCGGAGGGATTGGTGCAACCAAGTTATAATGCTTTAGTTTCTCAAACAATTCTGCATATGGCTCTCCAATGGGGGTGAAAGTTTCCTGCTTCTGTGCCCTCTCTTGCTTGAAATATTGGTTAGCTCGCAAACCCGCTCCAGGGAAATTCGTTTTGAGTTGGGTAAGTATTTTGTGGAGTGGGTGCACGCCATGGCACGTGGGTAGGATGTTGGGGATATGTTTGGGCATGGTGGACAGAGCAGTGGGGACCACGTGGTGGGTGATAGTGTTGTGGAGTGTGGGAGTAGGTTTGGGGACGATGTCGAGGTTGATGGTAATATGGTGATGGGCCCCTGGACCAAGTTCTTGAGTCAACTACCGCCACATCTTCTTTCTTTTTCTTTCCCAGTACCCCTCCGCTCTGGATAGCCTGAGTAGTTGCCTTGATTGCTGAATAGCTCAGGATTTTGTCGGATTTGAGCTCCTCTTTAACCATACTGCCCATTTTCGCTACCTCATTAAACGATTTTCCCACTGCTGACACCAGATGACCATAGAAAGTAGGCTCCAAAGCTTGTAAGAAGTAATCGACCATCTCGCTTTCTTTCATTGGAGGATCGACTCTTGCTGCTTGTTCTACTCCCTGAAACTTTCCCCTGGCTTCTTCTCAATTTTAGTCAGTGATAGACGGTCTGGGATGATTTCTAGATTGTACAGAAAGTGGCATGCAAATGGTTGGGCCAAATCATCCCAGGTATACCATCGAGCATGATCCTGGTGCGTGTACCATTCCAAGGCTGCACCACTAAGACTCTGGCAAAAATACGCCATCAACAACTCATCTCTTCCTCCGGCTCCTCTCATCTTACTGCAAAATCCTCTTATATGGGCTACCGGGTCACCATGTCCATCATATAGATCAAATTTTGGCATTTTGAACCCCGCGGGTAACTAAACATCCGGGAATAAACCCAAATCTTTATAGGCCACACTGACTTGGCCACCCAACCCTTTCATGTTCCTGAAGGACTGCTCCAGGCTTTTTACTTTCCGAATCATCTCTTCCTGATCCGGGTTTTAAGCGGCTTTTTAGTTTCCATCGGGAGCTCGAAGTGAGGGGTGTAAAAATATGGCTCAGGCACTTTAAAAGTAGGCTCAGGAGGATAGCACTAACTGTCGTGAGCTTGAAACAATGGCTCAATGGAAGATCTTTGCAATGTGGCAGGTGGAGGCGCCACAAAGACTGTGGTAATTGGTGGAGGAGGGTTTTGTTTAGGTGGTGGAGCTGGGGAGGATAGGAGGTGGTGATATAACCTTGTTGGTGGAAAGGGAAAGGTGCAGATGCATGCACAAGAGGAAGCTCCTGGGATTGAGCCAAAGGCGGGATATATGCTGGATTGGCAGGATAAACTGGTGCTAGCTGACCTTTAGCCCAGGGCTGATGCATATCGGCCATCTGCTACCTCAACTTATACATCTCTTCCTTCATTACTTTAACATCTACCCCTTCCACCTCTTTTGATGGGTCCACGATACTGGTATCTGATTCTTGGCCTGTCATGTTCATTTTGGTTTTTGCCGGGGTGTTATAAGAATGGGTTGCCAGGATGCCAACTGCTTTTTGTCCTTCTGTTGTAAAAACGAGTTACCACTCTGAAACCATAAATCAACCACCTAACTGGAATGACATGACAAAATGAAACCATCACATTAGCGTTAGGGCATGTAACATATTGGCAATAGCTTTTTGATCGGGCGCATGCGTCATCCCGGCTTTCCTATTTCCAATTGCACACTTTTCTTCCTTTGTTTTTCTTCTTTTTCCTTTTTTTCTTTTCTTTTTTTTCTTCTTTTCACTCTTGTCCTTGTCTCCTTTTGTTCCTATTTTATTCCTTTCTTGATTTTCTTTTCTTTCTTTCTTTCTTGTTTTTTCGCTATTTCCTTTTCTTTTTGCTTTTTTGTGGTTTTTCCTCTCTTTCTTTTTTTTTTCTTTTCTTTTGGTTATGGTCGAATCCTATGGAGATTGACTACGTATCATGACCCCGCATGAATCAGACCAAGCGTAGTTCTTGCAAGTTGAATGCAAAATTTTGTTGTTTTTTGTTTTTCTTGTTTTTCCTTGAAGGGAAACTACAAAAGCAGACTCAAAATAACAAACTACAAACTCGATGATAAAAAATTAGATAAAGAGTACATCAAAGCTTCACATCCTAGGGCCCGTGGGGCATCACTCAGCATTGCACAGGCATTCGCAAGATTGAGAAGGTTTCAGTGTCAACTGTGACCATTTAAAGAAAATTGGCCATGTAATGGCTTATTTTGACTTTTAAAAAAAATAAAGGGGCCATTTTTGCAAAGTTTGGTTTTTCTTTTCCTTTACGAAAACGAAGAATCGGTTTTACAGATACGACCTTTTAGCACTTCCGAAAGGGAGATTTTAAAGTTGTGCCCGCAAACCATTTTAAGATGATTCAGGGTGGCTGTTCATGTAAAAACAGCCTTCTGGCGCCCTTTTGGGGACATTCGGCTTATTTTTAAACAAGAATGGCGTCACCCAACTTATTGGATAAAAATTAAATTTTTTTGGTATTTTTGGCTATTTTGCAAAAGGGGTGGCTGGACCCGATGAGGGTTGCCTACGTATCTCACACCCGGTGAGAATCAAACCAGCGTAGTTCGGGCAAATTAACGAACTATTTTTAAAACAAGACTTTTTTTTTCATTTTCATTTTTGGTATTTCATAAGCAAATAACAAAACTACTTTCAAAAGCAATAATCGGGTTGATCGTGGATTTTTACCGGGATATTATCAATAAAGTTCTTATTTGGATACTGAATCATGGATGATAGAGTGGCCAATGTATTGGCGAGCTCATTCTGGACTCTGGGTACATGCCAGAATTCTGTCTTTGTAAACCTCTTCCTCAACTCCTGTACATGATGCAAGTATGGGAGTATCTTCGAGTTCATGGTTGCCCACTCTTCTCGGACCTAATGTATGAGCAAGTCGGAATCCCTGATCACTAGTAACTCCTGAACGTCCATGCCAATGGACAACTTGAGCCCCAAGATGCCGGCTTCGTACTCAGCCATGTTGTTGGTGCACGCGAATCCGAGTTTGGCGGACACCGGGTAATGCTAACCTATTTATGATACTAGAACTACTTCTAAGCCAACTCCTTTAAAGTTTGCTACTCCATCGAAAAACATTCTCCAGCCATCATAGAATTTTGCAATGTCTTCTCCTATGAAAGAGACCCCCTCGTCAGGAAAATACGTCTTTAAAGGCTCGTATTCTCCACCCACGAGATTTTTGGTAAGGGGATCGGCTAGTGCTTGTCCTTTGATCGCTTTCTGGGTTACGCAGACAATATCAAATTAACTCAGCAAGATTTGCCATTTGGCTAGCTTGCCCATGCGCATAGGCTTCTGAAAGATGTACTTCAGCGGATCCATCCTTGATATGAGATAAGTAGTATAGGCACAAAAGTAATGCCTCAACTTCTGAGCTACCCAACTTAGAGCACAACAGATGCATTCTAGCAGGAAATACCGGGTCTCATACGGGATGAACTTCTTGCTAAGATAGTAGATGGCTTGCTCCTTTCTCCTTATTTCATCATATTGTCCCAAAACACAGCCGAATGCCCCATCCAGTACTGCAAGGTAAAACAATAACGGTCTAACCGGTTCGGCCAGAACCAGGACTGGCAGCATTGACAGGTATTCCTTGATTCTGTCGAAGGCTTTCTGACAATCATTATTCCATTTAGTGGTGGCGTCCTTCTTTAACATCATAAAGATTGGTTCACAAACAGTGGACTGGCCATGAATCAGCTGACATAGTTGAGCCTCCCCAGGAAACTCATAACCTTCTTCTTGCTCTTTGGCTGTGGCAGTTCCTGAATGGCCTTAACGTTTGACGGATCTAGTTCTATTCGTCTTCGGCTTACGATGAACCCAAACAGTTTTCCGGCAGGAACCCCGAATGCACATTTGGCGGGATTTAGTTTTAACCTGTACCTTCTCAATCTGTTGAAGAACTTACTTAAATCTTCCATGGGGTCAGTGGCTTTCTTGGATTTGATGATGACATCATCTACATGCACCTCGATCTCTTTGTGTATCATGTCATGGAAAATAGTAGTCATGGCCCTCATGCAGGTGGCCCCAACATTCTTTAATCCAAATGGCATCATCTTGTAATGATACATTTCTCACGGCGTAATGAAAGCCATTTTCTTCGCGTCTTCCTCGTCCATCCATATCTGATGGTATCCAGCAAAACATTCAACGAATTACTGTAGCTCGTGCTTGGCGCAGTTGTCAATCAGGATGCGTATGTTCGGTAGGGGGAAGTCGTCTTCGGACTAGCCCGATTGAGGTCCCGGTAGTCGACACAGACTCTACCTTCCCATCCTTCTTTGGCACTGGCACAATGTTGGCCAACTGTGTTGGATATTCCACTACCTTGAGGACATTTGCTTTGACTTGTTTGGTGACTTCTTCCTTGATCTTCAAGCTCATGTCTGGCTTGAACTTTCTGAGCTTTTGCTTTACCGACGGACATGTTGGATCTATTGGTAGTTTGTGAGCTATGATAGATGTACTGAGACGGGTCATATCATCATACGACCAGGCAAATATGTCCTCATATTCTTTTAAGAACTCCGTGTGCTCTTCCTTTTCTAACGGTGACAAGTGAACACTGATGCGCATTTGCTTGACATTCTCTGTATCCCCCAGGTTGACAACCTCAGTTTCGTCCAGGTTAGACTTAGGTTTATTCTCAAAGTCCTCAACCTCTTTAACAACCTCTTCAGGTATCTCAGCCTCTTCTGAGTTTATATCCGTTTGTTGCATTATCTCGTAGCATATCACATTCGATAGTTCATCAAGATAAGTAATAGTAATGTTGTGTAAAATAAAGTAAATGACAGAGAAAAATAATAAGAGCAAGACTCATAAGAAAGTAAAATAGTTTGATAATTTCAAAAATTGTTTTGAACGTCGGAGCTCTTTTTAAAATTTAAAGATAATACTGAAAGGAAATCAACTAGCGAAAAAGTAAAAGATAATGCATAGTGCTTTGTTCAGCCTTACTACCGCAAAGTTTTCCGGGCCTTGGTGGTTCTAATGGACCAATTATTGAGGTGCGCTCCTCGGCTCACAGCCTGTATGGAAGGGCCTTCCTCACCTTCCAAGAATAGATTCTTCATTGCTGCCAATGTTTCATTTTCCTCTGACCCATTTATGGTGTCTGCTAGCTGGAAAGTCTGCTCCAGACGGGGTATTGGGTGCTCCAGTAGATAGTAAGGGTCGCACCATGGTGCCGACCAGTTCCTGAATTCTTGCCAAGTATATCTATACCCTAACCCGAATGTGGTGCCATGTTTATTCAGTTTGATTGGCTTGGTGATTCCCTGGAGGTTCTTGCCGATCCCTTTGCCAGGTTCACACCTGCTCCAATTCAGTATACTTTTTATCTTGTTATCCCACCACTTATCTTTTTCCACGGCGTTCACTCGCTCAATTTGGTGGTAGGTTTGTCCTCCTAGTTTCCTTATTCTTTCAACTACTGGGATGGTTTGGCGACTATATATGGGATTACTCCCGTCGCCATGAATAATCACCTCTTGGTGATTCCACTCGAACTTCACTGTCTGGTGCAGGGTTGATGCTACAGCTCCAGCGACGTGGATCCAAGGTCGTCCCAGTAGTACGTTGTAGGATGATGGGATGTCTATTACTTGAAAATCAACATCGAACTTGGAAACGTAAACTGATCTCCCCAATAGTGGCCTTTTTGGAACCATCAAAAGCTTTGTCGTTGATAGCTCCATCCTTGATTTCATGTAGACTCTTCCCCAATGTTCTGAGGGTCACCAATGGACAAATGTTAAGGCTGGACCCTCCATCAATCAATGTCCTTGTGATGAAATAGTCTTCGCATTGCACAATGATGTTCAATGCTTTGTTGTGGCTTAAACCTTCAGGGGGCAACTCATCCTCGTAGAAAGTGATTTTATGACTCTCCAATATATGTCCGACCATGTTCTCCATCTCTCCTCCAGTTATATTGCTGGGTACGTATGCCTCGCTCAGTATCTTCATCAGGGTATTCTTATGTGTCTCGGAGCTCTGCTGTAGAGCTAGAATGGAGATCTGCGCTGGTGTTTTATTTAGTTGATCAACAACTGAGTATTCTTTTGCCTGTATCTTCCGCTAGAGATCATCAGGCCCAGTTTCAATAGGCCGTCCAGACGTCTGCTTACTTGATTCAACTAAGTGCTCCGGACTATATATTCTGCCGGTCCTAGTCATATCCTGCATTGTAATTGCTTCTCCATACCTAGTTTTTCCCTTCCTTCTTGCCTCGGCGGTGTAATCCCAAGGAATGGCATATGTATGGAATGGGGACGACTAATATTGCTACAGGAATGGGCACTCTCGTCTTGGAAGGAAACACAACAACTTCGAATGGTGCAAGTGCTTTTGGAGACCCAAACTCCACCTTAATTGTCTCTGCAGTCTTTATGGATGACGGTGTTTCAAACATAAAAGGCACGGACATTTTTACTTCAACATACCCAGAGGGCTGGATCTAGACTATGATTGGATTTATTGTGACTGTTGGTTTCTTGGGCTCGTCACCTTCGGCAATTAATCCGCTTGACATTTTGGGGTCCAATAATCTTCTACTTCGATCATATACACACCACCACCCTTATGATCAGGCAAAGGATTGTTCCGAACGTTAGGAGCATGCTCTTTTACCACGACAATTTTATTGTCAATTAGAGCTTGGATTTTGTCTTTCACAGATCAGAACTCATAAATGGTATACCCTACCAAGCCGGAATGGTATGCACAGGTTTTGTTTGGATTGACCCATTGGAAAAGATTTTATAGAGTTATGGCAGGGATTGAGGTGATGTAACCGACTGCTTTGAGTCTTTCATATAGTTGGTCGATTTGCTCGGCGATGGCGGTGTATTATTTGGGAAGTCTACGGTCGAAGTTAGGCATGGATTGGGGAAATTTTGGCAAGTAGGAGGTGATTGGTAGTGAGCATTATAGGCTTGGTAGATGGGTGCAGGTTGGGAATACTTTGATGAGGTAGGTTGATATGTGGGGTATGGAGATGATTGTTAAGTAGGTGACGGAGTTTGGTAAGAAGGCGGAGGTGCTTGGTAGTTGGGGATAGGCTGGTATGTGAGAGGGGGTATCGGGTAGGCTTGGTATTTTACTGGGGTTTTGGTTCTCTGTGCAACCATTACGGCACTCACATCCTTTTTCTTGGATGTGCCACCAGATTGTAGGGCTTTATTGGTAGCCTGTAATGCCTCAAAATTAGTGACCATACCCCTTTTAATGCCTTCCTCAATCCTTTCTCCTAGCTTAATGATGTCGGAGAATTTTTGGCCCTCTATTAGCATTAACCTCTCATAATACTGTGGATCCTGAGCTCGGACGAAAAATCTATTCATCTGTTTTTCTTCTAAGGCCGGCCTGACCTTAGCAGCCTCGGATCTCCATCGAGTAACATACTCGCGGAATGTCTTAGTAGGTTTCTTTTTCAACAAATTCTGGATGTAGAAGACATCTGGAGCATTTTCTGTATTGAATCTGAACCTGTTCATGAAATCGGACACCATTCCTACCTAACTTGTCCACTTATTAGGATCTTGGCTAATATACCAAGAGAGCGCATCGCCTTTCAAACTTCTCTTAAAGAGCTTCATGAGAATCTTTTCATCTCTTCCTACGCCGACTAGATTATCATAGTATGTCCGTAAATGGACTCTAGGATCCCCCGAGCCATCAAATATCTTGAACTTAGGAGGTTTGTACCCCTCAGGAAGTTCGACGTATGGCTGATTGCAAAGATCCTCATAATTCAGTCCTTCAATACCTTTGTTTCCTTTAACACCCTAGACTCGGTTAGTCAATTTCTTGAGCTCAGCAGCCAGGTTCTTGATGAGAGAGTCTTTGTCATCAGACTCCTGTGTGTTTGTAATGGGTTGAGTGTATTGTGGTAGGGTTTCCATATAGATGGGAGTGTGGTGGGGATGATCATTTGGTAGTTCAAGAATGAGGAGTGGAGTGTTTGTTGTGACATGTGTTGCAATTTTGATGAGTAGCGAGTTATTTCTGTAGCTTCGGGATGTTCTGTGGAGGTATAGGGTTTTAAGCATTGGGAAATTTGACGTATGGAGTAGTGAGGAAGAATGACAAGCTTGGCAAGTTTCGAACTTGGTCGAGTTCTTCTTGAAAATTTAGTAACTTCTTGTCGAGCTGGGCGACACTTTCTTTGGACGCCTGAATACCCTGAGGAACCTCTACCCTTTGAATCGAGTTCTCCTTGCTGACGCTGTTCAAATATTCCATTTTTGTTTTGCTCTTGTTTTTTATAGGACTTGGAGGAAGAGGAGGTGGAGGGCCCTTAGATCTTGTGGAGCGGGATGATGATGACAAAGTGCATGAACTAACCTTTTGGGGAGGGGAATAAAATAAAAGTAAAAACAAAAAGGTAACAAGTTAGTATGGATTCTGAGAAAAATATTGCAATATTTAAACACATAGTTTATAAATTGTGTCCTAAATTGGGTGCGTCGTTGTGCCCGAGGTAGACCTAGGGACAAGTTAATTTGGAGAACCTATAATGCTAAATGCCTTATTTTATTGATAAAAATAAGACGAATCTCAAAATGACCCTAAAATTGCATAAGTAAAGATGTCACTAATGGCCATTGGCCTTATTACATTTTGAAGCGAAAAAGAAAAGAGACTCCTAACTATTTGGTCCCAGAAGGACCTTCCCCAGACTCGACATCTTTAGCTCCATCGAACAACTTCACCAGCTCACATAGCCTCAGCAGTAGATAAGCACTAGCCAAATGTCCTCCTTTATTTCCCTCAACGTTTTGGCAATTCTCGATTCTCTGAATGAATTTCCCCTCTAGCTCTACCTACCTTCGCTCCAAATACCCTAGACGCTTGTTGGCGCTAACAGCCATATCTTTCCATTCCTTGATCATTTTTTAATTTGCTTCTTGAATTTCATGATGTTCACTCTCGCACTCCCTGATCCTCTTGCGTAACTGGTTGTATTTGACTTGTATTTCAGCCCTCTCGCCGATGACCCTGTGACCTCGAACCGGCCCGGGCTGTCCTAACACAGTATGATCTTTTTCTAGCCAACCTGGGTAGGATGTGGTGTAATCGGCATGATATCTGTCAGTCTCTATGGAATCTCTTTCCAGGATGATCTTGCTATTCCACATGTGTTGAGCTTGACATTTGTACGGGCTATCGTCATCTTGGAAATCAGCCCAGAAATGACTCATCTTTTCAACCTTTAGTACGACTTGATTTCTCCCTTCCTGCCTCATGACTCGGAGAGGGACATAGAGATAAGTTCCCTTCAGACCAATGAGTATAAGGAATGGAGCGTCCCGAGAACGGATGATGAACTCTCCAGTGGGGAACCATTCGAACATCCACCGCACCTTGTCCTCTTTCAAGTTTTCAAACAACTCTGCCCATCCTCGAGCGTCCCTGGTTGAGCATACATGTTAGGCATATAGTTCATTCTCTTGGGATGGTGAAAGGCTATATGACCATTCCACGGCCTTCGCGGAAACTCTTGACAGTATTGACCCTTTTGGAGATGTTTTATAAGTCAGAGTTGGTATAGTAAGTTGCAACCCTCAAAGTGACTGGCCCCTCATTGATAGTTCTCCAAGGCTCGGTAGATCTCAGCAACAATTATGGGCACTATGCTGAAAGGCTACCCTCCAATCCCTTCCATTAGTGTCTTGGTGACCATGGCTAGTCGGGTATGGATCCTAGCCTTCTTCATAGGAAACACTATCATTCCCAAGAAGCAGAACATGAAGACATAAACCCTCCTATGGATATGCCCTAATGATGTGAGGGTGAATTCATCTGGATAGGTGTGGTAGAACTTGCTATGAACGTACCTCTCATATAGATAGTCGGAAAGGAATATAGGAGTCCTTCAAACAAATCAAATTTGAGTTTTTCTTGAACCCCTTCATTTTGAAGAAACCCCTACCCTTGCGGTTTTCTGGCATGAGCAAACCCGGAGTCTCCAAAGGAATACCGGCTAATACTCCTTTTTCTTCTAGCAATGGGGTCATTTTAAGGTCCCCAAATCGAAACACTGATCTATCACTATCCCAGAACAAGGTCGCAGCCTCTATGATTTTGTTGTCAGGCTGAATTTTCAAAAGAGAGGGTAAGTTCCATAAATACTTGCGGACGAGATTCCGGTCACTGGAATGAAGGTCATCTCACCAACTTAAAAACCTTGGGTGAATGTTGGTTATCATGCCGAACGTGGGGATTTCATGACTCATTTCTACAAAACAAAGCGTTAGACCCTAGCCCAGCCGGACTCGACTATTTAAATCAATAATTAGTATAAACAACATTTAGTTCTCCAAATAAATGCACAGAATATGGTGTTGTCCGTTTGGGTTCCAAGGAAACCCAGTGGATTTTGGACAAGGCTATCTTAAAGAGTCATTATGTGGACAACATAACTGACTCGACTAGGTTTGACAGTGATGCATGTACAGTTAAATAGAATAAGGTTTCTATGGGGTGCTAGACCGATACCCTTAAGCGGACAACTCAAGAGGGAAAGGCACGGAACTGTCGACTGCACCGCTGATCGACTGTTTTTACCGCAAATACTCCTTTGCCAAATTTAAGGGGTAATAATATCGGAAGAGCGCAACAACTCATCAAGCGTTGCTGTGGTATTTGTTTGGCACGAATGGAATATGATGTTAAAGATAAAATTACAAGAATGAAACAAATTATCAAGTATTTTCACGTTCATAGTGATTACAATAATTGCTTGAAAATTACAACGGCATTTAAGGAAAGTAATAAATAAAAGCAGTAAAGAAAAAGAAAACAAAGCGAAGTTAGTTTCGAATAAAGACATTAAATAAAGCAATAAAAGAAAAAAAGAGCAATAAAGTCGCATATAACATGAAGTGGTAAAAGACTAAAGAAATCCCCAGCAGAGTCGTCATGCTGTCGACGCCCCCTTTTTCTTGCAATATCGGGTTTACTACATTCGTGAAGACAACACTATTCCCATTTGGGAATTGGTCTTTTGGAATTGAAGAGTTTCCACCTAATGATTAAGTGCATTAGGTCACTAAGAGTTTTGAGTTTGAAAACCAGAGTTCGGGTAAGGGCTAGAAATTATCCCGAGGGGAAGGTGTTAGGCAGCCCTCAAGATCCACTAGTGTGGTTCTTGGCCATGCTATGTTGTGACTTTAATGCAAATAAGTATAAAAATAATCTCACACATAAGGGTTGCAAATAGGTACGTAACAAGCATGTTGAGATTAAGGTCTAGATGGTCTCACAATTTGTTTGAGGGAGGATCTAAGTGTAGAACATTGAACGAGACATAAATAAGCAGAAAATTTAGAAGAAAATGAGTGCAGTAAAATTAAAGAGGAGTTTTGGGTAGCTGAAGCAAAGACAATATTTTGTTGATATTAACAATGACACATAAAGGAAAGGGGTCCTACGTTTGTAGAACACATGGATCATCCACACAACACCGGTAGTCAATCGTACGCATGGCGTTATCGTGTAATTATTATCTCCACGTCTACCCTTCCCACCCCATTAAGGTATTAAGTGCGGAACGGTATCGTTACCTACTACTTGCTATTACTCGTCCCACCTATCAGTCTTGGAGGCATTTAGGACTACTAATCCTAGAAGGGAGGGAGCTTGGCTTTTCAGTGGTTTTAAAAGGATAAAATTCTAGGGTGACAACCAAAACACATAAAGAAGTTAATGGGGAAATTATAGCAATTAAAGGATCAAATAGGCCTCCTCACTTAAAGAAACAAATTGTTTAGCATGTCTTACACATACTGATTAGGTCCTTGATTAAAATTAACGTAGGAAGAGTTGATTTACCACATATTTCCCAGATATGGAGTCCAAATTAGTCCTGCTTAGATGTATTTGTCGAAAACTGATAGTTGATTAATTACCCAACTATTTGCCTGTGTTAAACGGGACCTAAAGGCATGATATCTACTAATTCAGGGACAGAAGCATAAATTGGTTGCAAAAAAAGAGTTGTTGGTTGTAAGCTCTGCGAGTGTGTAAAATTAACACTAGTTTTAGTCTTAAGGGGGCGAGTGGGCTATTCAGATTTAGTTGATAGCTCCTGTGGGAATGCTTTCTAGGTGCTACTGATTTTACCACTATTTATTGTCATGCAGAGATCCTATAGGCAGGTCATCTATATGTAATTGGTAATTTTAATCCATATAAGTAGATTTGCCTAGTGACAGATGCTCATGAAAAATGCAGGAAGTCCTATAGGCATATTATCTATATGATATGCAGAGCTTCTGCATTGATTTATTGGCATGGTATTTTTACGAAGTGTAGAAAAACCTTTGAGCATGGTATCTAAGTGAAAATGTAGAATTTGGAAGTGATAACCTATAAACATGATTTCTATGTGGAAATGCAGAATTTTTGAAAGTAAATTCATAAAGATATGGTATCTATGTGAGATGCAGAATTTTGAAAGTAATAATCCTATGAACATAATTTCTATGTGAAATGCAGAATTTGAAAGTAATAAACCTATAAACATGATTTCTATGTGAAAATGCAGAATTTGAAACAGTAAACATCCTATAGACATGGTATCTATGTGGGATGCAGAATTTGAAAGAGTAAATATCCTATAGACGTGGTATCAATCCCTTTGGCATGCATTCAATCCCATACATTTTCACTATACACCCCGGTAGTTATTACAAAGTTTATTACCTATCAAATGAATCAGAAGAAATAATAAATTTACATAAGTGATTACATCTACATCTAAACAGCCTAATCCAGACTCAAAGTATAATAGTATGAGATAAATCAACTTCCAGGATCGGATTTTCAAAGCCTTTCCCTTATTTGGGATGTGTCAAAGTTCCATGGAACTTCAAGAGTTCCAGGCAATGCTTACACCCCAAATATCATTATAGAATCAGATTATAGTGCAGTGTGGAAGGGCCAGCCCACGAATGTCAAAGTTCAGAAGGAACTCAAGGTCCAAAGGCAAGGCTCATAAGAGGGGGGCAGAACTTAGAGACTAGGAGTGAGTGTAAGTGCAATGAAAGGGAATTAAAGGGGTGCCATGGCAGGCTGGTGGTCATTCCTAGCAACTGGGATGCTGGCACACCCCTGACCAGCCTATCAGCCTTAGAATTGGGGAGTTAAGACCTTATTGAAGGTCAGGTTCAGCCCTGGACAGCAATAGGGACGCTGCTAGGCCATACATTAACTCAACATCGATAGGGAAATTGGGGTATGAGAGCAACTGTTTACACTAGCAACAAGAAACAAAGAAAGAACAGGCAAAGCATATAGATACTTTAAAGTTAACTTTGCAAAGAATTGAAGGAAGGCATGGATGCAAATACTGTAAATAAACACATTGGAGATATACTGAAATTAATTTTAGAGCATACCAGTTCAAAGAAGCAAGCAGGGAGAAATAGTAGACTTGTGAAAGCCAAAGTACAATCAAGAAGCAGGAGTATAGGTTTAGAAGAGAGCTGGGATTTCTGTATGCTTAATCGTGTGTCCTTTTTTTAAAAAGTTGTGTCACGTATTTATAGTGCAGAAAAGAAGCAGAAATGGGTAAGAAAATAGTTTTAAAATCAATCACACAAGGTTTTCCTTTAATTAAGAGATTCTAATTTCAAACGAGCGAGGTAAATAAGGAAAGGAGTTAATTAAACACTTTTCAAAGTAATGCAAGAAGGGTTAATACATGATAGTTATTTAAGAAAAGGGTTTTGACAGTACACGGTCATGCTAATTAAGGGAAGGAAATCCATTGACAGCCAAGCAATCAAGGGTCAAAAAATTTTGTGAGAATGAACCAAGTCAGAAAAAGGTAAAGAGAGGCTTTACTTAAAAAGAATCAGTAGCAATCAGTTAACCCCCCAAGAAAAGGATTCTGATTCAACACAAGTTCGAAAAGTTTTCGAAGAAAAATTTTAACCCACATATAAAAGGAATTGTTGTGCTGTTCAAAACAATTCATACATAAAAGGATTCAAACTTATTACATGGATCCAAAGTGAGTTTGAGAGAGTCGAGGGCTCAAATAGAACCCTAGTCTAGACACACAAGATCAAACTCGTAAAAAAACCCCAAATTCTAGGGTTTTCAACTTGAACCAAATACAAAGAAGAGAAACAAGCAGATACAGTAGAAAGTTCAATGCAAATAGAGTAAGGGAATTAATTCGAAATACAGTGAGAGTAGAAGAGACAGTAGAGGAAAATGTGCTTAAGCAGGCATAGTAAGAACACTTAATGAACATGGTTGGAAAATGCAGTAGGCGGAGCATATCAAGTCATAGTGGAAGGCAAGTAGCAGAACATAACATGTGAAACATAGCATGTGAAAACATAACCTGGAAACACGGCAGAAAGAAGAACAAAATACAGAAAATATAGTAGAAGAACATGTATAAAAGAAAACATAAGAACATAAAAATATACAAGAAAGGGAGAAGAAAAGTCACAAAACACTAAAGAATTTTTCAGAAAACCCTAAATCAAAAAAGGTGACTTTGAAAGTAAGATATTTCTTAAAGAAAAGTTGGGGAAACCTCTTAAAAACTAAAAATAAGGCATGAATACGCACAGATCTGAAGAGAATCGGAGAAGAACCCCTATAGCTAGGGTTTCAGATGAACCCTAGAGTGAGAAAGGCTTCAAAAATATCCGATCTAAGTCAGACAGGACTGGAAATCGGCTCAGGAGGCTAAGATGAGCTAGAGCCAGGCCGGAGATGGCCGGAAACCTCAAGTTGGCGAAGGTCAGGGTGGAGGCCTTTGAGGTCTAGCCTCAAACCTTCGAATACCAAGCATACAGGAGCGATAGGAGGTGAGTATGAGAGCTTCATAACCGGAGAAGCCATGGAAACCGGCAACAATTGCAGGGATTAGGGTTAGCTTGGGTGGTGGCGACTAGGATTTCTAGAAAGAATGGGAGAGGAAGGGGATTCAAGGGTGGCGGGTAAAGGAAAATAAATTAGGGTTGGGGGTATTCTAGATCAACGGCTATGATTAAAAGGGGGATCCGGTCGGAAAATTTAATTGGGTCAGGGGTCGGGTTGCTTTTAGGAATTGGGCTGGTCAAGATTGGGTCAATTGGGGGCTTTAATATGGATATAATTGATGCAAATGGGCTATACGTTAAATAGCCAATTTTCCCCTTTTTAATTTAATTAAAATAGTCAAAATAATTTTAAAAACAAATTAAAAGTAATGAATTGATTAGCAATATAAATATTAATCTAAAAATACTGGGAGCAATTTTATAATTGTAAGATGCTATTAATCGCAATATAGGCCATAATTGTAATTTTATGTAATTTTAGCTTAAATATCAAATAGATTTATAAAAAAATATGCAAAAATTACCTTAACTATATTGTTATGTAAATATGAGGATGGAAATAAATTACTCAAAAAATGATAGCTTTGGGAATAATTATTGGATTTTATACTGTTAAAAAAATTAATAAAATGATTTTTAAAAGATTTAAAAATTAGAAAAAATGTCAAGATTTTTGAGCATACTTATATATTCATGTACGTACTATTTTGAGAATATTTTGACTATAAAAAATAGATAGAAAAAAAATTGGGTATCAATACCCAGTATTAGGACAAAGTACGAGAAGGCAAATTTTTTTGTAAGTTGAACTTGTTTTGTTTAGTACACACATTGGTGAAGCTGTAGGTTTCGCATCTGTACTTTTTGGGAGGACACTAGTATCCTTGTCTTGTAATCTGTGGAGGTAAGGATACTCCCCCCCCCCCTTTAAGATAAATACAACATATCCAGAATAAAATCGGGAAATTATATATATAAAAAATCTAGCTAGAAAACGCAGACAATAATTCAACTAACATTATTTTAATGAAAACGTGAATATAACTCAATTTCCCTAATACACATGAATTAGACTAACTCAAGTATAAAATAAACTGACTCTACGAATAGTCTTGGTCAGCAAATTTTAAGTGTATTATTAATTGGAAATACTATGCTTCTTGTGCACGGTAGCTATCTAAATGGTGGTCTCGAATAGTCCTTGAGCAGAGTATTTAAGTCGTTGCAGCTCCAAGATCTTTGGGAGTCCCAAGTATAGTCAAACACTAATCTATTTACAAGTTCTGAGATCATAAGGACTCCTCAAGCTTTGTGACTCCTATTTGCAGATATCTTTAGGTAGCATCCCTTATCGCATCAAGAATAACTTCCACAAATATCGGAATGCAAAAACATTTGCAGAAAAAATTACTGACTTGTAAAGAACTGTCATGACCCAAACCTAACAGGCCGTCATGGTGCCTATTGTGGTACTAGGGAAGCCGGCATTTTCAAAATACTTCCAATAATTAACAAAAAAATAAATTAAGAAATTTAAAATAACCGGAGATTTCATAAAAATGGGGTAACAACCCAAACACAAGTGCGGAAACATAACTCCCAAATTCGGGTGTCACTGAGCTCATGAGCATCTATACAATCAGTTTAGAAAGAAGGTCTAGAAGAGTCTATGTCAAAATACAATTAAAGAAAAAGACAAGGAATGAAAACAAAGGGCTGCGAACGCCAGGCAACTGCCTCGTAAATCTCCGACTATCAACCGAGCACGAGCTCAACATCCACTATGTCTGAAAAACCCTGGATCTGCACATGAAGTGCATGATGTAGTGTGAGTATAACCAACTCAGTAACTAATAATAAATAAAAAATGGAAAGATTGTGACGAGCTGCACAGTTATAGTTCATTTTCAGTAATTTCAGCAAAAAAGTAGACGAGCTTTCAAATCTGACAAATTAAGTCAAATCAGTTTATACATTACCAAGTTCAAGTAAAATCGGATACAATATATTTCAGAAATTTCAATACAGTTACAAATAGCAACTAAGTGCAGCAACAAATGAAAGAAAGTACAGCCTCTCATGGCAACAGTCACTCAAACTTTCTCAATAGCTCAATCACTCGGCTCTTAGCCCTTAGCACTCATACTCAATAGGTAGTTGCGCTCGCTGGGGGTATAGAACCCTAATGCTGGCTGCGGCGTGCAATAAAATCCATGTACATATAGCCCTCATGCTCGTTGCAGCCTAAAACCCGATCCAAATATACACGTATAGCTCGTAGCTCGGCACTTAGGCCTTCCCTCAGCCAACAACCTCTCCGGTCTCTCGGGATGTTAGAAATCATACAAATTAGCCTAAACAGAGATAATAACATGTATCAGTAAGAAACAAGTAGAGACTGAAATATAAGACGCAAGTAAAAACCATGACTGAGTATAAGACAACAAATAGCAGATAATTCAACAAATACACGACCTCTAAGGGTCCCAACATTGTCATCATATAGTCTAAGCTTGTTTTATAACATGATTTGTAGTCAAATTTCTATAACACACAGAGAGCATATAGCTAACAACAAGTTATTCAACTTTACAGTTCCACTTAATGGACCAAGACTCAATTCTCATGGTGCACGCCACTACGCCCATCACCTAGCATGTGCGTCACCTCCAAACTGATCACATGACACATAATCCGGGATTTCATACCCTCAGGACCAGATTTAACTGTTACTTACCTAAATCTGAGCGAAAACTCTATTCCAAAATGTCTTTGCCTCGCGAATCACCCTCCAAATGTCCCGAATCAAACCAAAAGTAGTACAATACAATCAATATAGTCTAACGGAGTCAATTCCACAAGAAAAATACACAATTATAACAAAAGTCCAAAATTGACTCAAACCTGGCCCCTGATCCCACGTCTCAAAATCCGACAAAAGTCACAAAACTCGAATGCACATTCACTCATGAGTCTAACCATAACAAATTTACTCGAATTCGATTATAAAATCTCATTCAAAACCTCAAAATGCTAACCCAAGAACTCTTCCTCAGTTTTATTCTCCATCCCAAATCCCAAATTAGATGATGGAATTATAGGAATAATCATGGAATTTGAAAAAAATTAGATAATAATGACTTACCCCAAACACGCACTGTCACAACCCAACCCCGATCGTGATGGCGCCAAACACATTGCTAGGCAAGCCCGACCTTTTGACCAATATCTCCCGACTAGAGCGGATCATAGATACAAAGCACAGGTAATAATTACTAAGCTGTTTATCAAAAGTCTATAATTAATGGGAAACAAACTGAAAGTCAACAAAATACTGCAACATAACCCCCAAATAGGACCTTGTGTCATGAATATGAGCCTCTAATACAAAATATTCACCTAATACAGTCTGTCTAGGAAAAATGCAGAAATAGAGAATAAAGATATGAGGAAGAGATGAAGGCTGGGATCTCCGTGCAGTTACCTCAGTGCTCCCCGATACTGCTACTCAGCTAAAACAAGTCCTCACTCAGCCTGTGGGCTACCTAGATCTGCACGCAAGGTGCAGGGAGTAATGTGAGCATTCCAACCCAGTGAACAATAAACATAAATAATGGTTGAAGATAAGAAATCATAGAATAGTACAAAGTAAACTATAGCTGGCAGTATCAAACCTTTAACAGTGAAACAACAAGTCAATGAAATGATAGTATAGAAAGAACCATGACAGGTAAAACAGATAAGTAATAATGCATTAATGCAATGCAATGCATATGCCGGTACGCTCAGGTACCCACTGCGGCGTGCAGCCTGAGCCATCCATATATTTATCGTCGACGCCACTCACTGGGGGTGTGCACGTACTTCGGAGAGGCTCCTACAGCCCAAGCGCAAATGATTAAGCCATCTCGTGGCACCAACCAGGCCCTCAACCTCAATATCAATATAATACTGATGTGGCGCGCAGCCCGATCCATCCTTAGTCCAGAAATCACTATAAGCCGCTCGAGCATTTGTAAAATAGTAATTCACAGCCCAAATGTCATTTAGAAACACCATTTAGGTTTTCAAATCTTAGAAAGAGGGCTGGTTCGCAAAATAGTACTTAAAACCTTGGACTGAGGTTAAATAATGTGCAAAGTATGCGTAAACAGTGATATCAATCCCTGAAGGATTCAAATAGTTGGCACGAAGCCCAAATAAAATAATCAAATCCAAGTAACGATGATTTCCAACAAGTTCTACTAGAAAAACACAGCAAAAACATCACCCGGGACGGACCAAGTAATAATCCCCAATAACAAACGACCCCGCACTCGTCATAGAGCGCGTGTCTTGCCTCAATATAGCGTTACGATGTGAAATTCTGGAGTTTCAAACCCTCAAATCATCATTTACATCTATTACTCACCTCAAGCCGACCCAAAGTCTAGCTCGCTATGCCTTTTCCTCTCGAATCGTCCTCCTTGCCCGTTGAATCTGATCAAAATCACAAGGAATACATTACAATAGGCTAAGGAAACGTAACCCAATTGAAAAGACTCGAAAAAGATCAAAAATCATGAAGTTGGCAAAACTCGAGCCCTGAGCCGACTTCTCGAAAAATTAAAAAATTCACATCACCGGATTCCTCATCTCGCAACGAGTCTATACGTATCAAATTTACCAAAATCCGAGCTCAAATGCCCCCTCAAACTCTAGATTTTCATTCAAAAAGGTCAAGCTCTATTTCTTCCATTTTTAATCAAATTTCCATGAATTTAAGGGTTGATTCTTCAATAAAATGATGTTTCTAAGTCATGAGGCTCACCTCCATTAAATTCCCGTCGAAACCCTCTTCAATTTCTCCCAAAAAGCTCTCAAGGTGCTCAACAATGGAGGAAAAATGGTTAAACTCGCGGATGAAATATTCAATAAAAACCCTTCTGTCCAGGTCACTTTACTCTATGTGAACACGGTCAACGCCCCGCGTCCGCGATGAACAAAAAACCATCAACCAAAATTACCCCTTCGCGAACGCGGTGACCAACCCACGAACGCGAACCTTCAGGAGCCTCAACTATGCGAACACGTCCCCAAGGCCGCGAACGGACCTCCAAAATCATTTCCAATCACACTCCTAAGTCACAAATCACCTCCCGAAGCTAACCGAATCACCGAAAATCCCATCCGAGCCCTCTAACTAATAAGTCAACGTCCGATTTTCCAAACCAAACCTTACTTAAAGAGACTAAGTGTCTCATTTCCTAACAAAACCAATCCAATTCAACTCTAACACACCAAATGCCAATAACGAAACATGAAGAAGCGTAAAAATGGGAAAATGGGGCAGTAATACATGAGATGACGGGTCGGGTCGTCACATCCTCCCCAACTTAAATAAACGCTTATCCTCGAGCGGGCCAAGAAACATACCTGAAGTCTCAAATAGGTGAGGATATCTGCTCCGCAATCTCCCGCTCGGTCTCCCAGGTAGCCTCCTCCACGGGCCGACCTCTCTATTACATCTTCACCAAAGCTATATCCTTTGATCTCTATTTCTGAACCTGACGACCCAAAATAGCCACTGGCTCCACATCATAGGTCAATCATCATCCAGCTCAACCGTGCTAAAGTCTAACACATGAGACGGGTCCCCAACATACTTTCGGAGCATGGAAACATGGAATACCGGATGAACCCCCGACAAGCTGGGTGGTAAAGAAAGCACATAGGCCACCTCCCCAATCCTCGTAAGTACCTCAAAAGGCCCAATAAACCGCGGACTCAACTTCCCTTTCTTCACAAACCTCATAACGCCCTTCATGGGCAAAACCTTCAACAAAACCTTCTCGGCCACCATATAAGACACATCTCGAACCTCCCGGTCCGCATAACTCTTCTGATGCGATTGAGCTGTACGAAGTCTCTCCTGGATCACTTTCACATTATCTAAGGCATCTTGAACAAACTATCTGTCCCCAGTAGTCTAGTCTCGCAAGGCTCAAACCAACCAACCGGAGATCTACACCGTCTCCCATATAAGGCCTCATACGGTGCCATCTGAATACTGGATTGATAGCTGTTGTTGTAGGAAAACTTTGCAAGTGGAAAGAACTCAGCCCAAGAACCTCCAAAATCAATAACACAGGCACGCAATATGTCCTCTAATATCTGAATAGTACGCTCAGACTGCCCGTCTATCTGAGGATGAAAAACTGTGCTCAATTCCACCTGTGCACCCAATTCCCACTGAAAAGTCCTCCAAAACTGGGAAGTGAATTGAGTACCTCTATCCGAGATAATAAAAAATTGGGACCCCATGCAACCGAACAATCTCCCAGATGAAAATCCCTGCCAGCCACCCCGAAGAATAGGTAGTACACACCTGAATGAAGTGCACGAACTTGGTCAGCCGATCCACAATAACCCAAATTGAATCAAACTTCTCGAGGTCTGAGGGAGAACACTCACAAAATCCATTGTAATCCTCTCCCACTTCCACTCTGGAATATCCATCCGCCGAAGCACACCACTCGGCCTATGATGCTCGTATTTCACCTGCTAATAGTTGAGACACCGAGCTATATAACCTACAATATCTTTCTTCATTCTCCTCCACCAGTAGTGCTGCCTCAAATCCTGATACATCTTCGCGGCACCCGGATGAATGGAATACCGCAAGCTGTGGGCCTCCTCTAATATCGACTCCCGAAGCCCATCCACATTGGGCACACAAATCCGGCCCTGCATCCTCAACACACCATCATCATCAATAGTCACATCTCTCGCATCACTATGCTAGACCCTGTCCTTAAGGACAAGCAAATGCGGATCATCATACTGGCGCTCTCTAATGCGGTTATACAAGGAAGACCAAGAAACCACACAAGCCAACACCCGACTAGGCTCCGAAATATCTAACCTCGCCATCCGATTGGCCAAAGCCTGGACATCAACTGCAAAGGGCCTCTCCCCAACTAGAATGTATGCCAAACTACCTATACTAACCGTCTTCCGGATCAAAGCATCGGCCACTACATTGGCCTTCCCCCGGTGATACAAAATGGTAATGTCATAATCCTATAGCAACTCAAGCCACCTCCACTGCCTCAAATTAAGATCCTTCTACTTGAAAAAATGCTGAAGACTGCGATGATCGGTGAATACCTCACAAGATATGCCATATAAGTAGTGCCTCCAAATCTTCAAAGCATGAACTATAGCAGCCAACTCCAAATCATATACGGGGTAGTTCTTCTCATGGGGCTTCAACTGACGAGAAACATATACAATAACTCTACCCTCCTGCATCAACACACATCAGATCCCAACTCTCTAAGCATCACAATATACAGTGTAAGAACCTGAAGCTGATGGCAAAACCAACACTGGAGATGTGGTCAAAGCTGTCTTGAGCTTCTGAAAGCTCTCCTCGTACTCTTCCGACCATACAAATGGTGCACCCTTTTGTGTCAACTTGGTAAAGGGCGAAGCAATAGATGAAAAACCCTGGACGAACCAGCGATAATAACCCGCCAAACCGAGGAAACTCCGAATCTTCGTGGCTGAGGACGGTCTAGGCCAACTCTGAACCGCCCCTATCTTCTTCGGATCAACTTGAATACCCTCGCTAGACACCATGTGCCCCAGGAAAGCCAAAGAAACAAGCCAAAACTCACACTTGGAGAACTTTGCATAAAGCTTCTCCTCCCCCAATCTCTGTAATACCACTCTCAAATGCTGTGCGTGCTCCTCCTGGCTACGCGATTAAACCAGGATATCATCAATAAAAACAATAACAAATGAATCCAGATACGGCCGAAATACACTGTTTATCAAGTCCATGAACGCTGCTAGGGCATTAGTTAGCCCAAAGGACATAACAAGAAATTCATAGTGCCCATATCTAGTCCTGAAAGCAGTCTTCATAATATCTAAATCCCTGATCTTCTGCTGGTGATAGCCTGAATAGAGATCAACTTGAAGAATACCCTTGCCCCCTGAAGCTGGTCAAATAAATCATCAATACGAGGCAAGGGATACTTGTTCTTCACTGCCACTTTGTTCAATTGCCTGTAGTCAATGCACATTCTCATTGTGCCATCCTTCTTTTTTATAAATAGAACCGGTGCACCCTACGGCGACACACTCGGACGAATGAACCCCTTATCTAGGAGTTCCAAAAGCTGATCCTTTAATTCTTTCAACTCCGCTGGTGCCATACGATACGGAGGAATGGAAATGGGCTGAGTGCCCTGCAGCAGGTAAATACCAAAGTCGATATCCCTGTCCGGTGGCATGCCCGGCAGGTCTGCTGGAAACACATCAGGGAAATCCCTCACAATGGGAACAATATTAAGACTAGGATCCTCAGCTCCAACATCCCTCATGAAAGAAAAATATGATAGACAACCTTTCCCAACCACACGTTGGGCCTTTAGAAAAGAGATCACCCTACTAGGAACATAGTCAGTCATACCACACCACTCAATCCTCGGAATATCCGGTATAGCCAACGTGACTGTCTTAGCATGACAGTCCAGAATAGCATGACACGGAGATAACTAGTCCATACCTAGAATAACATCAAAATCTACCATGCTCGACAGCAAAAAATCAACTCGGGTCTCCAGACCCCCAATAGTCACTATACAAGTCTGATACATATGGTCTACAATAATAGTATCACCCACCGGTGTAGATACATGAACAGGTAAAGCAAGACACCCTCGTGTCGTACCCAGATGATGAGCAAAATATGTGGACACATAAGAATAGGTAGAACCGAGATCAAATAAGATAGAGGCATCCCTGTAGTAGACTCGGATAATACATGTGATAACAACATCTGATGCAATGGTGTCCCTCTTATCTGGCAGAGCATAGAATCGAGCCTAGCCACCGCCAGATCGGCCTTTACCCCTAGGGCGACCGCTATCTGCCTGGGCCCCACCCCTATCTGACTAGGAGGGTGCTGAAGTAGCTGGAGTAGAAGACAAGGGCTGGTCCCTCTGCTGAAACTGACCACCATGACATCGAGGACACTGCCTCTTCATATGGCCAAACTCACCGCACTCGTAGCAACTACCTGGTGTTGGATAAGGGACTGAAGGGAACCCCTCGCTGCGAAAGAACCCTGGGTTGAAAAGGCATAAGAAAGAGCTCTGTGCTGGGAGGACACTAAGTGAAGGCTGGCCTTGCTGGAATCCCTGATGACCACGGCCTGAAGAAGCCCCACTATACTCCGGGGAGCTGACTGAGGAGGCCTGAAGGAACGACCTCTACCACGCTGGAACTGGCCCCTAGACGGAGCACCACTGAAACTGCCTAAACCTCGAGGCCTCTTGGCCTCCCTCTCCTTACGCTCCCTGCAGCGAACCGCCTTAATATCACAAGCAATGTCAACTACCTCCTCGAACGAGGCACCCAAAACCCTCTCTCCGGTCATCAAAATGCAGAGAGAATAGTTGAGGCCATCCACGAACCTCCTAATCCTCTCCCGATTCGCCGGGATCATCCAAGTAGCATGATAAGCTAGCTGCAAAAATCTCATCTCGTACTGGGTCACAGACATGTCCTCCTGAGTCAACCACTCGAACTGATGACGCAGCTCCTCCCTGCGAGACTGCGGTACGTACTTCTCCAGAAAGAGAGTGAAGAACTGCTGCCATGTTAGGGGCACTGCACCAACAGGCCTACGCCTCTTAAAATCCTCTCACCAGATAAATGCAGCCCCTGAGAACTAGAAGGTAGTAAAAGCTACTCCACTCGACTCCAAAATCCCTGCGGTGCGAAGTATACGCTGGCACTTGTCAAGAAAACCCTGGGCATCCTCGCCCTCAGCACCACTGAACGTTGGAGGCTGGAGCCTACTGAATCTCTCAAGACGACGCTACTCATCGTCTGACATAGCTGGAACCACATAGTCTACAACTGGTGAAACTGGTGCAACCGTCTCAGCTGGGGCTGCTCCCGGTGTCTACAATCCCTGAACAACCTGCTCTGGTGTGCGAGCAGTGGGGGTCTGACTGTCTCCCCCGGACTGTGAAGCAGCTGCTGTAGTAGTGCCTGAGACTGCCTGAGCTAGGCCAGTGCAAACTGATAGTATCTGAGCTAAGGTCTCCTGGAGACCCGAAATCACAATGGGCACTGCCGGTGCCTAAACAGGTGCTGCTGGAGCATCCACAGCTGGAGGCTGGTCCTGAACTGGGGCAACTAGTGGGTCAACAGGTGTTGCCCTCGTTGCTCTGCCTCAACAACGACCACGACCACGTCCACGGCCTCTAGTGGGTGGTACTGATAGTCATCCATCATGTCCGGTAGCGCGAGTCCTCGCCATCCACGAGAGAATAAAATACAAAAGTTTAGTTCTCAAATCAACAAAGTCGCACGACAAGAATTTCAAGAATATGAAATTTTTTCCTAAAGGTTCTGCAGCCTCTCGACGATAAATACAGACGTCTCTGTACCGATCCGCGAAACTCTACTAAAACGGCTCATGATTCGCGAGACCAAGTAACCTAGGCTCTGATACTAACTTGTCATGACCTAACCCTGGTCGTGATGGCACCCAACACATTGCTAGGCAAGCCCGACCTTTTGACCAACATTTCCCGACTAGAACGGATCATAGATACAAAGCACAGGTAATAATTACTAAGTTGTTCATCAAAAGTCTATAATTAACGGGAAACATACTGAAAGTTAACAAAATACTGCAACATAACCCCCAAATAGGACCCGGTGTTACGAATATGAGCCTCTAATACAGAATATTCACCTAATAGAGTCTGTCAAGGAAAAATGCAGAAATATAGAATAAAGATATGAGGGAGAGATGAAGGCTGCGATCGCCATACAGCTACCTCACTGCTCCCCGATACAGCTGCTCAGCTACAACAAGTCCTCACTCAGCCTGTGGAGTACCTAGATCTGCACGCAAGGTGCAGGGAGTAATGTAAGTACTCTGACCCAGTGAGCAATAAACATAAATAACGGCTGAAGATAAGAAATCATAGAATAGTACAAAGTAAACTATAACTGGCAGTACCAAATCTTTAACAGCGAAACAACGAGTCAATAAAAAGATAGTATAGAAAGAACCATGACAGGTAAAATAGATAAGTAATAATGTATGAATGCAATGCAATGCATATGCCGGTACGCTCAGGTACCCACTGCGGCGTGCAGCCCGAGCCACCCATATATTTATCATCGACGGTGCTCACTGGGGGTGTGCACCTACTCCGGAGAGGCTCCTACAGCCCAAGCGCAAATGATTAAGCCATCTCGTGGCACCAACCAGGCC
Organism: Nicotiana glauca; assembly: GCA_026770625.1. Taxonomy (NCBI): domain Eukaryota; kingdom Viridiplantae; phylum Streptophyta; class Magnoliopsida; order Solanales; family Solanaceae; genus Nicotiana; species Nicotiana glauca. Next base: position 45,732 of record MU720616.1, read on the forward strand.
CTCGGGTTCAATATCAATATAATACTGCTACGGCGCGCAGCCCGATCCATCCCTAATCCAGAAATCACTATAAGCCACTCGGGCATTTGTAATACAGTAATTCACAGCCCAAATGTCATTTAGAAACACCATTTAGGTTTTCAAATCTTAGAAAGAGGGCTGAGTTTGCAAAATAGTACTTAAAACCTTGGATTAAGGTTAAATAATATGCAAAGTATGCGTAAACAATGATATCAATCCCTGAAGGATTCAAATAGTTGGCACAAAGTCCAAATAAAACAATCAAATCCAAGTAATGATGATTTCCAACAAATTCTAGTAGAAAAACACTGTAAAAACCACCCGGGACGGACCAAGTCACAATCCCCAATAACAAACGACCCCACACTCGTCATAGAGCGCGTGTCTTGCCTCAATATAACGTTACAATGTGAAATTTCAGGGTTTCAAACCCTCAGATCATCATTTACATCTATTACTTACCTCAAGTCGGCCCAAAGTCTGGCTTGCTATGCCTTTTCCTCTCGAATCGACCTCCTCGCGCGTCGAATATGATCAAAACCACAAGGAATACGTTACAATAGGCTAAGGAAACATAACCCAATCGAAAAGACATGAAAAAATATCAACAATCACGAAGTTGGCAAAACCCAAGCCCCGGGCCAACTTCCCGAAAAATTATAAAATCTACATTACCGGATTCCTTATCTCGCCACGAGTCTATACATAACAAATTTACCAAAATCTGAGCTCAAATGCCCCCTCAAACTCCAGATTTTCATTCAAAAAGGTTAATCCCTAGTTCTTCCATTTTTAATCAAATTTCCATGAATTTAAGAGTTGATTCTTCAATAAAATGATGTTTCTAGGTCATGAGGCTCACCTCCAATCAATTCCCATTGAAACCCTCTTCAATTTCTCCCTAAAAGCTCTCAAGGTGCTCAACAATGGAGGAAAATGGTTAAACTCGCTTATTAAATATTCAATAAAAACCCTTCTGTCCAGGTCACTTTACTCTATGCGAACGCGGTCAACGCCCCGCGTCCGCGATGAACAATAAACCATTGACCAAAATTACCCCTTCGCGAACGCGGTGACCAACCTGCGAACGCGAACCTTCAGGAGCCTCAACTACGCGAACAAGTCCCCAAGGCTACGAAAAAACTATTGACCAAAATCACCGGAAATCCCATCCGAGCCCTCTAACTCATAAGTTAACGTCCGGTTGACTTTTCGAAACCAAACCTTCCTTAAAGAGATTAAGTATCTCATTTACTACCAAAAACAATCCAACTCAACTCTAACACACCAAATGCCAATAAAGAAACATGAAAAAGCATAAAAATGGGGAAAATGGGGCAGTAATACATGAGACGACGGGTCGGGTCGTCACACCCACGCAACACTCTCTCCAAAAATCACCTTCTATCGAGCTCCCACTTCAATTTTATGATATGAACTCAAAACCCTCGTTTTGAATCTTTTAAATCATTCTAGTGATGCCTTCATCGCAAATGCAACCTTACCCTTGCATTCGCGTCGCACAATAAAATTTGCCGCCCAAAAGCCTTCTTGACGAACGCGTCCAACCAACCGCGAACGTGATGCTTCGCTGACTCCTCACTTCGCGAACATGACCACCCTTACACGAACATATACACCAAAAGACTAGGTCCCCAGCTGCCTCAACTCCTCTTCGCAAATGCGACACTCTCCCGCGTTTGCGCTCTCACTCCATACCTTCGCGTTCACGTTCGCGTCCTCTTCTTCGCGAACGCTAAAGACAAAACTTCTCTGCCCACAAACACCCTTCAAACGCGAGACGCTTCTCGCGTATGCGTAAGAGGAAACAAGAAGAAACATACCAACAGTTATTAGCCAACAAGCTAAATCAGAAAATGATCTGTTAACCACCCGAAACTCAACCGAGGCCCTCGGAACATCAACCAAACATACCATCACGTCCCAAAACTTCATACAAACCTAGTCGAAACCTCAAATATCCTCAAACAACACAAAAACACGAATTGCACACGGATTCAAGTCTAATGAACTTTGAAATTTCTAAATTCAACAAACGACGTCCAAACTTATCAAATCACGACTGATTGACCTAAATTTTGCACACAAGTCATAAATGATACTACGAACCTACTCCACTTCCGAAAATTCAATCTGACCCCGATATCAAAAAGTCCACTCTTTGTCAAACTTTTTAAAATTTCAACTTTCGCCATCAAGCCATCTATTACGGACCTCCAAATTACAATCCGGACGCGCTCCTAAGTCCAAAATTACCTACGGAGCTAACGAAACCATCAACATTCAAATCCGATGTTGCTTATACATAAGTCAACATCCGGTCAACTTTTCCAACTTAAGCTTTCAATTAAAAAACTAAATATCTCAATTCACTCTAAAATCTCTTCGGACCCAAACCAACTAACCCGGTAAATCAAATAACAATTATAGAACACAAAAAGAGCAGTAAATAGAAGAACAAGGTTACAAATCTCAAAATGGCCTACCGGATCGTTATAGGAACCTTCAGCGGTCACTGTGAAAACCATGTTCTTAGCACATGTTAATAGCATACACTTAGGAATTATCAAAATACATAACTCAACATTAAAGTTAGGAGTATTTTAGCTTTTTCAAAAATGTGTGAAAAATACTACTTCCTCCTGTTCATAATAAGTGACCTTTTAGCATTTGGCATACCCCTTAAGAATATACGAACTTTTAGACAAAAAAGATGTATTCACCAATTATCCTTAATTAATTGTTTCCTTATTGCGATATGTAAATAAGGGAAAATTTTGGAAAAACAAAATTAATTCTATCTTATTGTATAAAGAACACTTATTTTGGACCAAAATAAAAAAGTTAAAAAATCACTTATTATGGACCTGAGTGAGTATTAACTTGCAATTTCTCTTGTATCAAGATAGTGAAAAAGTTTAACAATTCAAAACTATAGTTTGGACTGTCGAGAAAAGAGACGTCACAAGGCATGAAGACAAACGGAGTATTATTACAAACTCAATTATGGCTGTTAATTAATTCTTATATCATTTGACTCGTAGTCTATTCATATGACTTAGTAGTGCACGTTTTTTAATTGTAAACATTGTTTACTCCCACTAGCCAAATAAGTTTATCAAATTAAATTGGCGCATGCACTACATAAAATTATTAAGATTCCTCGATCTGGATCGGAGAAAAGTAGCAGATGCAACCAAATTACCAATAACTTGCACATGGGGCATTATTGCGGTGGCTTAACCCAATGGCGAAGCTAGGATTTTCATCAAAGAATTCAAAGAACCTAAAAGTAATTACGTGAAGCTGCAAAGGACGTGAAGCTGCGAAGGAGATTTAATATCTAATATATAAAAGTAAAAATAATTTAATATCACGACCCTAAAACCGACCCGATCGTCATGGCGCCTATCGTGAAGCGAGGCCAGCTGACAATCAAACCATTATTCTATTAAAGCCATTTTTAAGTCATTAATTAACAAGTAATCTCATAACATAAGTCTAAATAACCAGTTCGGAATAAATACATTAGCCCGGCGTGTTCTGGCGTAAGCCCCGATAGCCGAAGCGTAAGTCTTAAGGAACTAAGGTCCACACATAAATCCAGGGGCATTTTATAAGTGCTCCACCTTGGGGCGAGCCCCGGAAGAGTCCAAATTATACCTTTTAAAACGGAGAGAAAAAATACGACCATTTTGTCTGTTCAATCAATTTTCAAATGACTAAATCAAGATTTACATCTTCTTCTGCATTTTAAAAACTAAAATTATTCGTTTATTTTTATTTACTTGGGACCATTACACAAATAGTCTACCGTATTTAACGTTTGTTTTTCTAGCCGATATCCATATATTATGCCCAATTATATATATATATATATATATATATATATATATATATATATATATATATTTCTTTTTCAAACATTCTCTAGCTCATATACATATATTACCCTTTCTTTTTCAGTCGTTCTCTAGCCGAGGATCTATGGGAAACAACCTCTCTGCCCTTTCAGGGATAAAGTTAAGGTTGTGTATGTAACAACCCGGCCCGTTGTCACGTGAGTTACTGCTCCGTTTCTCCCATATTATGTTGCTCTATGTTTCAATATCAGTATTTGAGTTGATCGGATAGAATTTAATTGGTTTTAACTGAAAATGAGGCACTTAGCCTCTTAGAAGGAAGCTTGTTTTGGAAAAGTCAATCGAAAGTTGACTATATAGTTAGAAGGCCCGGATGTGAATTCTGGTGATTTGGTTAGCTTCGGGGGATGATTTGTGACTTAGAGTGCGATCAGAATTGAATTTGGATGTCCGGTGTAGAATTAGGTTTGAATTGGCGAAGTTTGAATTTTGGCGGAATCCGGTTGATAGGTGAGATTTTGATCCCAGGGTCGAAATGGAATTCCGAGAGTTGCAGTAGCTCCGTTAGGTGATTTTGGATATGTGTGCAAATTTTCAGGTCAATCGGACATCGTTTGGTTGGGTTTTTGATTGAAAATGCATTTCGAAAGTTCTTGAAGGCTTTGATTTGATGAAATTTAAGGATTTTGATGTTAACGGTAGTGTTTTGATGATTCGAGCAAGTATAAATAAGGTAAAATATCATGTCTGTGCTTTTGGTTGAGGTCCCGGGGGCCTCGGGGTGAATTCGTGTGGTTAAACGGAGAGTTTTGGAGTTTTGGCATGTTTTGAACTTCTGGTACCTGGTATTTCCGCATCTGCGGAAAAGGGACTGCATAAGCGGTTTCGCAGATGCGGTGCGGGAGATCGCAAAAGCAGGCCTTGAAAGCCTGGGCAATTCCGCAGAAGCGGACTTGGTTCCGTATAAGCGGTCACCGCAGATGCGGTTTTGGACCGCAAAAGCGGCCCTGAGATTTTTAAGTTGAACCGCATAAGCGGTATTTTCACCGCAAAAGCGGAAGCCGCAGGTGCGGCGCATGGACCGCATAAGCGGAAATGATTTGGCAGAACAATATTAAGTCCCCTTCACGAATTTTGAAGGGGAAAACATATGGGCTTTCGGACGTAGGCGATTTTTGGACGTTTTTTAAGAGGGTTTCGAGAGTTTTCATCAGGTATGGATTCTTGGTCTTAGATTATGTTATTTTGGTGTAAAAACATGGATTAACACTGAAAATCCAAGGGAATTAAGGTTAAAAATGGAGGTTAGGGCTTGAAATTTGAAAGAGTTTAAACTAGTGATTTGAGGGGTCAAATGGACTCCGATTTTTATGAATTTGGTATGTATGAACTCGTGGCGAGATAACGAAGCCGGTGATGTTAATTTCATAATTTTTTGAGACGTGGGCCCGGGGCTCGGGGCTCGGGTTTTGCCAACTTCGTATTTTTGGGTGATTTTCGAGTTCTTTCAATTAGGTTATGTCCATTAGCTTATCATAACGTATTCCTTGTGGTTTTGGCCAGATTCTACACACGAGGAGGTTGATTTGCGAGGGAAGTGCAAGGCGAGCTAGGATTTCAGCCGGCTTGAGGTGAGTAATGGTTATAAATGATGTACTGAGGGTTGAAAACCCTATATTTGCAATATGTGGTGCTATGTTGAGATGAGATGCGCGCCGTATGATGAGCGTGGTGATGTTACTGCTAGGGATTTGGACTCGGTCCATCCCGATTGATGACTCTACTGTACTTTTGACTGAGACTGAGCCTATATCCGTATATTTTGGTCTAGATGCCACGTTTGGGGCCTTGTGCCGATCTGTAGAACCCTTAGGGAGCATGTTGAGCTAATTGACCTCACTTTACCTGTTGAAAACATACTCTCAGTCATACCCTTAACTGTAAAATATGATATGAACCGGTCTTAGCAATTTGCACTCTAAATGAGAAATACTTAGGGTTTGAAACCTCGTCTTAGCTGAGTGGGCCCGAGGGGCCAAGTCTATATTGACTGAGAGGGGTCAAGGGCCCCATAGTGAGGGTAGTTGATATACACCGGATCAGACTACATGCTGCAGTAGTATAATATATGGATCGGACTGTACGCCACAGTAGTATATTATATGAATCGGACTGCACGCAGCAGTAGTATATTATATGGGTCGGATTGCATGCCGCAGTAATATAGCATGTGGATCAGATTACACACCGCAGTTTTATAGCGCTTGGGTTGTAGGAGCCCCTCTGGAGTCTGCACACACCCCCAGTGATCGCATTCGACTATTATTATTGGATCGGACTGCGCGCCACAGCGGTATATATATTATTGTTGGATCGGGCTGCGCGCCGCAGCAGTATATATTATTATTGGATCGAGCTGCGCACCGTAGCAATGTTGGTAATTTGTCGGACTTTTGAGAGATTTTCACCTGTTTTCCCTGCTTAGCTGTTGTTTACTGCCTTTACTGTTGGTTATAGAACTGTGTAGTATTTCTACGATAATTCTTACCTCCAGTTATTATTTATTGCTATTACTCACTGAGTTGGAGTACTCACTTTACTCCCTGCACCTTTTGTGCAGATACAGGGATCCCGGAGGCATAGCTGAGTTTGTTGCTGCTGCCTAGTTCATCTGTCAGAGTCATCGAGGTAGCTGCCTGGCGTCCGCAGAACCCGATTTCTCCTCTTATCTTTCTTTTACTTCCGCATATATACTTTCATATGTATAGGATATTGCTCAGTTATATCTAAAGGCTCTGACTCATGACGCCAGATCTGATAGGGGCTATATTGCTATTATTGTGGTTTCTGCACTTCTTTTTTTTATGTTTATCGCAGATTGGAATTTTGCTTAACTGATGTTTTAAACTCAAATGACCGATAAGGGGCTTGTATTTTGGGTTGAGAGTGTTCGAATGGTCGGGCTTGCCTAACAAGGTGTTGGGCGCCATCACGATCGGGGTTTGGGTCGTGATAGTGTACATCTTACCCACCCCAGACTCCACTTTGGTTAAAACTACTGGGTTTGTTGTTGTTGTATGCCATTTACTTTTCTATAAAATTATACACGATTATAAATATATTATACCTCTATCGCTTAACTGTGCACACGCGCGCGCGCACCCACACACACACATACATATTATTTTATCTGTCATATTTTATTCTTATCAGTTCATTGGAAAATACGTTAAAATACATACCTTAAATTCAAAATTTAATCATAAAGAAAGTTATTGAACAATTGATAATCATTATGCTCAATCACAAAGCTTCTACTCAATTGGTTAGAGTCTCGTGCAAAGTAGAGAGAGTGAAAATTCTTATTGATATGAGATCCATTACAATGGAATAGTACCATCTATTTATAGGGCAAAGATGACTTAGCCACCAAGTAACAAAAAATAAAATCTCTCTAAAATATAGAAATTTACCATAAATACAATTCTATTTATAACAATATATATATATATATATATATATATATATATATATATATATATATATAT
>MU720616.1:55382-67626 GCA_026770625.1 Nicotiana glauca
TATAGGTTGATAAGAAAAATATATCCGTTCTGCTACTAAAAAATTTCGATCCGGTAAATAACTTATGTAGTACACATATGGTATATAGAATTTTTGACAATAATGTCACACATGCAGAATTTATGATACTGTCAATGTGCTTTTAAGTATGTGTTTATCCCCCAATTCAACTTTAATCTTCCGAAACTAAAGAATATTCTTTTAAATTTGTGTGAAAATAATTTTTAGATTTGTAGTTATTTAAATAAAACACAAGGACAAACATCCTAAATAATGGACTATATTTATAACAATATATTTTTTTTCACGAATAATTATATGTTGCACTTTCAAGAGAGATATCAATAGCGACAATAACAATGCATTTAGATGCGTCAAATAGTTTATGTAATAGTATAAGAATAATATGTAGAAGTTTTCACAACAATGTTATACATGCATAAATCCCAATAGGTCATCAATGTACTTTCAAGCACGCGTTCATCCCTGGAATTCAGCTTTCTGCCTCTTGAAAATGAAGAATATGCTTTCAAATTTATCGAAAAATAATTTTCAGTACGCTTGTGTATCGCAATGACAACAAATAAAGTACCAGGGGAACAATTACAAATGTTGAATTGCATCTGTCATGACATATTTTTTTCGCACGGACAATTATACTACTGCATATTTAAAAGGAATATCAATATTTACAACAAACTATAAGTATACAATAATATTATCTAATTAATATGACTAAATTGATCGTTTTTGCAGATTCAGATAATGATGTCCAATAATTTTGAATTCACGTCTTATGCTAATGTAGTGATATTTTTCGACATTTAAATAACTGTTGTATTCTATATAATTCTCTGATTACTTAAATTTCATGTTCTTTCATAAAAGATTTGCCAAAACCATTATATACAACTTTTAACGTGCAACGCACATTCATAGAAACTAGTATATATAAATATACACGCTAGTCAATTATCTTATCTGTCATATTTTATTCTTGTGAGTTCGTTGGAAATTAGTCCCCACACACACTGTGCGTGTGTGAAGACGGCTAGTTAATTTGATTAATTTGCAACCAACTCACAAGAATAAAATATGACAGATAAAATAATTGAGTTTGTTTGTCCTCGAAACTCCATGACTTCTCTTTGTATTTTCACTAGCCAAAAAATTAATTAAACTAGCAGGGGCGGAGCTAGCCCTTTAAGTACGGCCGAATTCGGTTGCTTTGGTCCAATTCATATATTTATCTTAAAAAATTTATTGAATATATACGAATTATTAATTTAAAACCCAATAACTTGAAAGAATTAGAACCCTAAACCCATAAGCTTCATGCAATACATAAAATTAGCACATGCGCTACATAAAATTATGATAAAGATTCCAATTCTGTCCTCGATCTTGATCACATATGTTCATTATTGAGTGACGAATATAATCTACATATCAATTACATGGAGAAGAGCATTATATAACAAAGTAGAGAGAGAGGGAATTCTTATTGATATGGGATCCATTACAATGAAATATAATCCTCTATTTATAAGAAAAATGTGACTTAGCCATCAAGTAACAAAACCTAAAATATCTCTAAAACATAGACATTCAAATGCGTTTGCATGCTTTATAATATACTGCAAATGAATTATCTTTTGTGTGAACTTCAAGTTCATATTATCTTCGAGGATCTATAGGTACGAATGATAATTGATTTTACGTAACTTTTTCTCAACTGTTTATCATGTCTCCCCCTCTTGTTAGAAAAAATAACTTGTTTCCTCAACTTTGAGAACCCATCTTTGTGTGTTATGGTCTTAATCAAAATATACACTGCAAATCAATAATAATAAGATGGAATTATTTGGTTCCTGACCCTGAACCACTTGTGAGGGGAGATAATAATATAGTTTCGAATATAATATATATCAAACTGATATATATAACTTTGTTCTCATAAGGAATAGTTTAGCTATTGTCACAACCCCGAAATATCCCGGTCATGATGGCGCCTATCACAGTACTAGGCAAGCCAAACCAACGTTTACCACGTCGAATAAAAATCATTTTCTAAAACCGATTTAGTCTCAAATTCGTCATATAAAATATATAAACTATCAAAAATAAGCGAAAAACCAGTACAAAATATTCTAACACAGCTCGAATCTGGTCACACTGGTCATGAGCCTCTAAGTACAACCAAACACTATTTGAATAACACATAATAAGTCTGAAAATACAAAATACTAAGATAGGAAGGAGGAAGGCAGGGTTGTGAACAGCGTGCAGCTACCTTGTGATCTCTGGATACAACTTTAAGAGCGCTGGAAGCTCTCACTTCTGCACACAAGGTGTAGGAAGTAACGTGTGAATGCCAACTGAGTAAGTAACTAAGGAAAATATTGTCTTAGTGCACTGATGGGATTTAAAATCATATAAGAAATCTCAACAACAATATCAAGTCAAATTGTAGTTCAATAATCAATGATCTCATAAAACTCCAGCTTCAATTAAAAATCCTTTAAAAGCATTATTCAACATTTTTCGACATAGGTTTAGTATAAATGAAGAGTGAGAATAGTAAAATGTCATAAATAAGCCCATCGGGCAAGGTATCACTCATAAGTATACCCTCTTGGGCAATCCTCTCTGTCACCCGTGAATCGGCTCTCGTCAGTTAGTACTCACACTCAGTGCTCCAGCTCAATAGATATTTCATAATAATAACTATAATAATAACCGCTGTGGCGTGCAGCCCGATCCATATATATATATATATTATCCTTGCTTGTGCAGCCCGATCCATAATGTATATATATATATATAATATCCTTGCTTGTGCAGCCCGATCCATAATGTATATATAATCCTCACCATTAGGTCCTCAACCTCTCTTAGTCATTAACCTCACGGCCTCTCGGGCATATCAGTAAAAATCAGGGAACTCAGCCCCATATATTAAGAAGTATAGTAATAAAACAGGTTTGAAATAATAAACAGGTATAACATGACCGAGGATATATATATATATATATATATATATAAAATATCCTTGCTTGTGCAGCCTGATCCATAATGTATATATAATCCTCACCATTAGGTCCTCAACCTCTCTTAGTCATTAACCTCACGGCCTCTCGAGCATATCAGTGAAAATCAGGGAACTCAGCCCCATATATTAAGAAGTATAGTAATAAAACAGGTTTGAAATAATAAACAGGTATAACATGACCGAGGGTATGCTTTAAAATAAAATAGAGTAAGGAAAGTAGAAAAAATACCCCTAAGGGTCTAAACAGGTCGACACAAGGCCCCAAACACGGCGTATAGCCCAAAATACAGTATACATCTCTAAAATACGGGATATCATAAGATTTTAAATCAAATACGCGGCTTAATAGCTTCTAAGGGACAGACCAAGTCACAATTCCTACCGGTGCACGCCCACACGCTCGTCGCCTAGCATGTGCGTCACCTCATTTATCAAAACAATACAAAATCCTGGGGATTCATACCCTCAGGTCCAAATTTACAATAGTTACTTACCTCAAACTAGATGAAATACTACTCTGCGATGCCCTTGCCTTTCGACTCGGCCTCAACTCGCGTCGAATCTACCCAAAATCAGAATTATAATATCAATATATGCTAAGGGAGCAAAGATCATGTGAAAATAATTAATTAACATTAAAAATTCTAAAATTGGCCAAACTCGACCCCCGTGCGCTCGTCTCCGATTCTGATAAAAATTATAAAACTAGAATCTTTACACTCTCATGAGTTCATACATATCAAATAATTTAAAATCCAACCACAAATGACCCCTCAAATCCTCGAATCAAGGTCTCCTATTTCAAGCCTTAACTCCCTAGTTTTAGGCTTTAAATCCCACTAATTTCATGTTTAATCAAGTAGAATTCATCATATTGAGTATTGAGTTCAAAAATCTTACCTCCAATTATTTGTCGATGCCCCCCTTTTCTTGCGAAATTGGGTTTATGACATTTAGGCGGACGAGTCATTTCCTTTTGGGGCCACCTAATGATTAAGTGCATTAGGACACTAAGAAGAAATTTGATTTAGAAAATAAGAGATCGGATAAGGGCTTAAAATTATCTCGAGGGGAAGGTGTTAGGCACCCCTCAAGATCCACTAGTGTGGTTCCCAGCCATGCTATAATTGTGACTTTAAGTGCAAGCAAGAATGACAAATACAGGGTAGTCATCACATAACGGTTGCAAACAATAAAAGAAGTTAAAGGGGTGAGGTTTATGTAGAAGATAGTTTTGAAATTCTAAAAATAAACAAGTAAAAGGGAAGGGGTTTGCACATAATTTTTGCGAGCAATTGAGCTAAAGAAAAAGAAATTTCGGTAAGAAAATAATTTTTAGAGTTCTGAAAATAACCAAGTAAAAGGGAGGGGGTTCCACATAATTGATGCAAGTAGGGTGAGTAAAAGAGGTTAAAAAAGCTAAAAATTGAGCAGCTTTTCAAAATTCTGAAAAATAAACAATTAAAAGGAAGGGGTCCTAGGTTTATAAATAATATGAATGACCCCACACAACACCCGATAACCGTTTATACACGTGGTGTTATCACATGGTCATCATATCAATATCTATCCTTTCCCACCCTGTTATGGTATTAAACGCGGAATGGTATCGTTATTTATTACATGCTAGTACTCACCCCTAATCTTATCAGTCCCGGAGGTATTTGGGACTAGTAGTCCTAAAGGGAAGGAATATTTGGGATTTTATGGTTTCAAAAGGATAAAATTCTAAGGCGTTAAGTAAAATACGTAAAGCAGATATGGGAAAACACATAACAATTAAAAGGCTCAAACATGCCTCCTCACTTAAAGACAGATTGTTTAGCATGTCTTGCATGTACTGGTTATGGTCTGAATTAAACTTAGAAGGAGGAGGGAGAATGATTTATTGCATATTTCAGATAAGAAACCGGAATCAGACCTGCCCGCGTGTTGGAATTAATGAATCCTGATTCACTAGCTAATTCACCTTGTAGCTTGCCTAAGTGAAACCTATAGGCATGATATCTAATAATGCAGAAGTGTACTAGCTTTAAAGAAGATGACTTGTTGATTATAAAAAATATAGCTCTACGGACTTGTGTAACGCCACTACTGATTTTAGACTTGTAAGCGAGATAGACGGTTCTGATTTAGATTAGTTGGTTACTCCTAAGGCCTGCTTTCTAAGTGTTATTGATTTAAAACGTATATAGAAGTGCAGAAATCCTATATACGTGGTGTTTAAAGTACTGATTATTATTTAAACCTACATATCATTTGCCTAGCGATGGATGCATATGCAGAATTCAGGAAAAATCTATAGACATGCTCCCTATATGATAGGCAAAATGCAGAATCCTATAGACATGTTCTCTATATGAGATGCAAAAATGCAGAAGATATTGACATGATATATATGTGTGAAATGCAAAACTTATAGGCTAGATTTCTAAGATGCATAAGTGTAGAAATTTATAGACATAGATTTCTAAAATATGTAGAAGTGCCGAACCTAATGAAAAGATTTCTAAAATGCTGAAGTGCAGAACCTAGAGACGGGATGTCTTTATGAAATGCAGAACCTGTAGGCATGGTTTCTATATGAAAAAATGCAAAAAATACAGAACTTGACATGATTTACAGAAGTAAATACCTAAGAACATGATATCTACCCTTATGCATACATGAGTGACGCTCCCCTTCTCACTATAAACCTTATAAGTTATTACAAATTATTATAGCCTATAATGAAAAGGAAAGAAAAAATAAAATTACATCAGAAAGCTAAAAATCCCAACTAAGGAGAGCCTGATTCAGACTTCTATCTGAAGCATGAAGCAAACCAACTCCAAAGGATCAAATTCCGAAGACTTTCTCTTATTTGGGATTTTTCAGAGTTCCCTAAGAGTCTCAAATGGACTCTAGATAGTGCTTACACCCAAATATATTGCAGAATTGAATTATAGTGCAGCGTGGAAGGGCCAGCCCTCAAATGTCCAAGTTCAGATGGAGCTCAAGGTCCCAAAGCAAGGCTCATAGGAGTGGGGCAGAACTTAGAATCCAAGAGAGAGTGCAAGCGTATAGAGGGGATTTTAGGGAAAGCCAAGACATGCTGGTAGTCATACCCAGCAATGAGGAGTATTGGCACACCCCAACCAGCCTGTTAGCCACATTGTTTGAGAGTTAGGATCCCTTAAAGAATAAAGTCCAGACATGAGCAACAATTTGGATATTGTAAAGCTCTGAACTTAAACTCAAAGCACATAGAGGGAAATAGGGGTACATGGATTCATAGTAGGAATATGTTCAAAGAAATTAACATTGCCGATTAACATTAAACATAGGTGGTAAAACAGACAAGGGTGTAGGGATTCACAGTAAAAACATATGCAAAGGAATTGACTTGCTAATTAACATTAAACATAGGTAGTAAACAGACAGGGATGTAGAAAAAATAAACACATTGGGATGAGGCTAAAAACTAAATTATAACATATCAGTTTCAGGGATACAAGAAGAGAAAAAGCAATAGTAAAGCCAAATTGCCAACAAACAACCAGAAGATCTCGGAAGAGAGTGGAGTGTTGAATTGAGAGTGTAAGAGTATTGAAATTGAAAGTGTTCAGTAAGTGGTGTGTGTAAAAAATATTGAACTCCAGGTCTCCTAAAGTGCAGAAGGATTGTGCCTTTTATAGTGCAGGAAGCAAGTCAAAATAGGCAAGAAAATAGTTTTAAAATCAATTACAAAAGGGTTCCCTTTGACTAAGGGATTCTAATTTCAAATCGGTAAAATAATTAAGGAAAGATTTTGATCAACAAATTTTTCCAAAGTAGCACAAGAAGGGTAAATACACAGAAGTTTATTTAAGGAAAAAGTCCAGTGGCACATGATTTGTGCATATAAGGAAAGGAAATGACTCAACAGCCAGTAAAATCATAATTGAGTTTCGGTATGAATGAATCTGTCACTACCTATTTCCACAATAGGTCATGAGGGTGCCTGACACCATTGTCCGGCAAGCCAACGTGGAAACATTACTAAATTCTTAAGTTGCTTTTAATTAGAAATGGGTGAAATAGATACTTAATTTGGAACTAAGCCAGAAGAGCGAAATACCGTAAATAACATGCCTATACAACCCAAAATAAATGTCTACCAAGGTGTGTGTGCCAAGACCTGGTGTCACAAGTACGGGCATCTAGTAGAATATACAAAAGAATATCTCTATCCTATTGTCTGAGATAAAGAAAGAAAGAAAAAGTAAGGGAAGACTCCATCCAGCTGCTGGACAGCATAGGAAGAAAGCAGCTCATCGTGGAAGTCTCTGCCACAAACTCAAGGGCGCGCACCAGACCGGTAACCAGATGTATCAGCCTCAGACCCTATATAATTGAGTGCAGAAGTGTAGTATGAGTACATAAACAATATGTACCCAGTAAATATTTCATCTAATCTCGAAGAAGAAGAGATGAGAGGTCGACTTGATACCTACTAGGGTCAAGAGAAGAGGCAGAGGGCGGCCAAAGAAGTATTGGGGAGAGGTGATCAGGCAAGATATGGCGAGGCTTCAGATTTCCGAGGACATGGCACTTGATAGGAAGTTATGGAAGAAGAGTATTTCGGTCATAGGCTAGGAGGTAGTGGACTAGTTCGGTGGGTTTTTGTCTAAGATAGCTAGGGGCAATGTCGAGTTTTACTATTATCTATTTACGATGTAGGATCGATTTCCAAACCATCATTTCTGCTTTGAACTATTATTATTATTATTTTTCTTCACCTGCTTTCTCTGTTCCTTTTACCATATGATTTCCACGGTGAATCTAATACTCTCTTCTTTTGTCTTTTTTGTCTTTTTTATTATATTGAGCCGAGGGTCTTTCGGAAACAGCCTCTCTGCCCTCTTGGGGTAGGGGTAAGGTCTGCTTACACACTACCCTCCCCAGACCCCACTTGTGGGATTGTACTGGGTTGTTGTTGTTGTTGTTGTGCTATGCTAAGCATGATATTTAACAGGTTATAATGAAAAGCAATAATCAGGTTCTTGACCTTATTTCAATTTCCATTTACATTCTTCAATTACTAAGCAAGTAGGCATGTCATGTCTAGGCATCAACATATAATCATGCCCAGGTCGACAGCCCGCTCCATTGGAAAATAAAACGTGCACTGCCAAAGGTCGAACGACACGAACCATAGATGCATCTATTTTTATCGCGGAGATCGGCCCGCTCCATGAGTATCAATAACATCAAGAACGCACACAAAGGCTCATATATATATACAAGGAAACTCTTACAAAGTTCAACAAGTTCATACGTTCACTTTTTATTTCTTTCAAGTCTCTAGCATATCACAAAGGGGCATATTGCCAATTTAAATAGAAGGAAATGCCAAATTAAGCATGATGTGGGTCCTAAACTACCCAAGCAATTAATATCATAGTAGATACGCACGGACTCTCATCACCAAATACGTGCGCAGCCCCCACATTTAGTAGAAAATCCTTATTTATTATACATATGGGGACAATCCCTCATACAAGGTTAGAAAGGATACTCATCTCGCTCCAAAGTGCACTTCCAGTTACCAAGAACGAGCCCAAGTCCTTAATTCGAAGCCAAACGATCACCAACTAGTTAAATAAAGTAAGAACTCGTGAATAATGGCTTACAATGTCGAATTCTAACTATTTAAGTAATTTTCCAACCTTTTTCACAAGTTTTATAAATTTCGATCCCAGGCCCACATACCCAAATTCCGAGATTTTTTGAAGAAAGTTGTTCTCTATAACCTAAGGATCAATAATATATGAATTCTTGTTCATTTCATAACGAATTCTGTGGTAAAATCTTGATTTTATTTAAACCCAGGTCTAGCTCTAACCCCTTTGATTTCACCTAATTTTTAATATTTAATCAACTTAATATACATGTGTTTAAACTAATAATAAGTGGAATTAACTTACCTTGAAGTGCTATATTGAAATCCTCTCTTTGGAAGCCCCCCAAATCGCCTAAGTGTGGAGTAGAAATGAAATAAATGGCCTTTGATTTCGAGTTAAATGAGCTCACTGCCCAGCGATTTTTGCTTCTGCGGTCTGGGGAGCGCAATTGCGCTCCCACAACTGCGAAAGGAGGACCGCTTCTGCGGAATTGGGTGAAAATGGCTGGAGCGCTTATGCGGCATGGAGCGGAGCCGCTTCTGCGGCTTTCGAACCGCTCCTACTGTTTCTCCTGGCCTAGACAAAGGCTACTTCTGCGATGGATTGACCACATCTGCGGTCGTAAAATCACAGATGCGGTTATGACAGAAGCAGAAAACCTTCAGCTATTCTTCAACTTTGCCACTTTACTCGAACCTCGCTCGTTTGATGCTCGGGGCTCCCAAGCCCCGCCCGAACATACCGACAAGTCTGAAATTACGAGGTGAACCTACTCGAACCCTCGGAACACCCAAAGAAACTCTAAATCTTAGAATCACCCCTAAAACCAAACGAATCAAACTATTGAACTTCAAGTTCTTAATTTTCTTCTAACTGGCCAAAACGCCCTTAAACTTCTCGGATTGACACCAAATTTTACAAGCAAGTCATAACTAATATTTTGGACCTATACCAAGCTTCGGAACCAAAATTCGAGCCTGGTACCTAGGAAATCAATGATTTCTTAGTTTCTTTAACTCTTTAAAACATCAATTTAAAAATTTCCAATAAAAATTTATTACTCGGGCGAGGGACCTCGGAATTCAATTCCGGCATACGTGCAGGTCCCATATTTTCCCACAGGCCATCCGGGACCGTCAAATCACAAATCCAGGTCCATTTTCCCGAAAAGTTGACCGAAGTCAAACTTGGTCTTTATGAGAATCTTAAAGATACAATTGGACATAGTTTTACTCAAAACTCTTCCAACTCACGAACCAACCGTCCCCAAAATTTATAAATTAGCTACAGCAAGTACGGGATGTCTTATTTAAGGGAACGGGGTTCTAAGAGGAATAACAACCAGTTGAGTCATTACATTCCCTACCTCTTAAATGAACATTTGTCCTCAAACTGACCTAGAAAAATACTTGGACTGTTAAATAAGTGGGGATATCTGCTCCGCATATCCTCCTCGGACTCCCAAGTCGCCTCATCGACTGGTTGGTCCCTCCACTGGACTCTCACCGCAGAAATCCTCTTGGACCTGCCTATCAACAATGGCAACTGGCTCCTTTTCAAAGCCCAAACTCTCATCTAACTGAATAGTACTGAAGTCCAACACGTGGGATAGGTCCGCATGATACTTCCGAAGCATCGAAACATGAAAAACTGGGTGAACTCTGGATAAACTGGGGGGTAAAGCAAGCTTATAGGCAACCTCCCCAACTCATCTTAGCACATCAAAGGGGCCAATAAACCTTGGGCTCAACTTGCCCTTCTTCCCGAACCTCATAATGCCCTTCATGGGCAAGACTTTCAAGAGAACCCTCTCGCCAACCATAAATGATACATCACCCGCCCTCTGATCTGCATAGCTCTTCTGTCTGGACTTAGCTGTGTGAAGTCTCTACTGAATCAACTTTACCTTATCCAAGGCATCTTGTACCAAATTTGTGCCATGTAACTTAGCCTCACCAGGCTCAAACCACCCGATAGGAGAACGACAACATCGACCATATAGAGCTTCGTACGGAGCAATCTCTATGCTGGACTGATAGCTGTTGTTATATGCAAACCCTGCTAAAGGCAAGAACTAATCCCACTACCCTCCAAAGTTAATCACACATGCTCTTAGTATATCCTCTAAAATCTAAACTGTCTGCTTTGACTGCCGTCGGTCTGAGGATGGAATGCTGTGCTAAGATCTGCACGGGTCCCCAACTCACTCTGAATGGCTCTCCAAAAATGGGAAGTGAACTTAGGGCCTCTGTCTGATATAATTGAAACCGATACACCATGCAATCGGACTATCTCCTAAATATAAATCTACCTCTCCGTTGTATAAGTAGTCTCCACTAGATTGAAATGGGCGGACTTGGTCAACCTATCCATAATGACCCACACTGAATCAACCTTCCGCAAAGTCCGCAGCAACCCAACTACGAAGTCCATGGTGATGCGTTCCCACTTCCACTCTGGTATAGGCATCTGCTTGAAGTAGGCCACCCGGTCTCTGATGTTCATACTTGACCTGCTGACAATTCAAACACTTAGTCACATATTTCACTATTTTTTTCTTCATCACTCGCCACCAGTAATGCTGCCTCAAATCACGATACATCTTCGTAACTCTTGGGTAGATAGAATACCTTGAACTATGTGCCTCCTCTAGGATCTTCTTCCTCAGACCATCAACTTAAGGAACACAAAGGTGACCCTTGATTCGTAAAATATCATCCTCGCCAATAGAAACCTCCTTGGTGCCTCCCTGAAGTACCGTCTCTCTGAGAACCGCCAAATGTGGATCATCGAATTGACGGGCCTTGATTTTCCCCAATAGCGAAGACTGAGCAACTACACATGCTAGATTTCGGCTAGGCTCCAAAATGTCCAACCTTAAAAGCCTGTTAGCTAAGGACTGGATGTCCAAAGCAAGGGACCTCTCCCCTGCTGGAATGAATGCCAGGCTATCCATACTCTCCGCCTTTCTGCTCAAGGCATACGCGACCACATTCGCCTTGCCTGAATGATAAAGAATGGTAATGTCATAATCCTTTAGTAGCTCAAGCCACCTGCACTGCCTCAAATTGAGATCTCTCTTCTTGAACAAATGCTATAAGCTGCGATGATCGGTATAAACATTGTGAGCACGTGATTTTTGCCCTAAGCAAGTTATTCCAAAAGATCAAATAAAATGATTTTATAATTTTTAAGAATTTTGTTGCATTTCTTTGTGTTAATTGATCGCATAATAACTCGTATTAAAAATACAAAAATACGCATATGCATTAGGATTTTTAATTTTTACATTTTTAGTATTAATGCATTTTGGAAAACAAATGAAAGAAAAATCAAAAATAGCATCTTATGGTTTTAATTGGAAATTACTAAAAAATAGTTATTAAATAATTTTTTGACTTTAATTAGTATGTTTATTAGTTTAATCTCAATTTTGTAAAATCAAGAAAATACAAAGTATACATATATATATATATATATATATATATATATATATATATATATATACAATATTTTGGGCCAAAACACCCCAAAACCCAAAACAAAT
>MU720617.1:0-26954 GCA_026770625.1 Nicotiana glauca
CCTAGGTTTATACATTACATGGATCATTCGCACAACACTGGTACCCAATTGTACACATAGTGTTATCGTGTAATCGTCATCTCCATGTCTACCCTTCCAACCCCGTTAAGGTATTAAAGCACGGAACGATATCGTTTACTTATCGCACGCTACTACCCGTACAAATCCTATCAGTCCCCCCAATCCTATCAGTCCCCGGGTATTAGGACTTCTAATCCAAAAAGGAAAGAAAGGGATGCAGGCCTTAGTGGAGTTTAAAGGATAAAATTCTAGCTTGACATTCAAAACAAGTATCAAATAAAGGGAAGAATAAACAAGCAAATAAGGCTCAAATAAACCCTAGAAATCAAATAATCATATAGTTTAGCATGCCTTGACAAATACTTATTTGGTCTTAGATTAAAATTAAGCAGTGAGCGGACTGGTTCAACACATATATTTGGACAGAAAGTCTGCATTAGGCAGCTCGGATACAGTTGTCAGAGATTAAGGCACTAAATTAGTCGCGAGTTGATTTAAGAAAGTACTGATTTTAGAAGATGATTATGCAGATGAGTATTCAAGAAAAAGGGTATACAGCAGACATTTAGAAACTAGTTCAAAAGAGAAAACAAATCGTCTAATTGTGGTTAAACACAAAAAAAAAAGTTTTGAAAATTCCAGAAGGGACAGAGTTATCTAAAGAAAAGAGTGAGTTGCTGAACTGATTTAAAATGACAAGTTCAAAAGACAGGAATTGAGTAGGAAAACACGTTTAGGCAGAATATTAGAAAGAAGGAGTTGCAGAAAAGATATGCCAGTTAAAGAAATAGATTTTGAGGGAAAAGTATTTACTGATTTGAAACAAGTTTTATTAGAGACTACGTTTTGGAAAACATGTGCTGACTTAGGCGTATACGGAACGACTAATCAACTGCTACTGCTGTTAAATAGGATAAGCGAGTTTGATTCAAAAGAAGCTCCTATGGACATGATATCTACAAGTTATTGATTACCGAACATTTTAATAAACTTGTAGACGAATGTTTGTTTATTAAACCTAAAGATTGCCTAATGTCATGCGTATGCACATCCTATAGGCATGACACCTATAAATTTGCAGAAAATTAAACTCCTATATGCAGGATTTCTATATGCATAATTGCAAAAAGTGAGTTTTAAGTCATGTCGACATGCTTTCTATGTGATTAAAACGGTCCTATAGGAAGGATCTCTAGATGGTTAAATAATAAAGTCCTAAGATCATGATTTCTACCCCTTTTGATGCAAGAAAGTAAAGACCCCTCCCACATCACTTTACTATACTCCCCGAGTTTATACAAATTATTACAGAATGTAGAAAAAATACATCAGAGGCTAACAGCTAGATTCGAGTAGCCTAATTCAACCTTAATGTCTAATAATATGCAATTGAGCCACATCCGGGATCCAGATTTCCAAAGCCTTCTCTTTACCCAGGGTGTTTCAAAGTTCCAATGAATCTCAGGGATTCCCGGCATTGCTTATACCCAAGATACCATTAGAATAAAAACAGTGCAGTATGGCAGAGCCAACTCTCAGGCATCCAAGTTTAGAGGGAGATCAGGGGGTCCCAAGGCATGGCTTGCAAGAGAGGGGTAGAACTTAATAGCTAAGAGTAAGTGCAAAGTGAAAGGGGATTGGGGAGCCATGACAGGTTGTGGTCATACCTAGACACAAAGTAGGCTAGCACACCCCTGATCACCTACTTCGTCAAACACATTAAAAGCAGACGCTTGAAGGTCAGACAGGGTCTGGACAGTGATTAGGACACTGCCAGACCAAAGTCTAAAGCTCAAAAACACATAAAGGGGGAAAGGAAATGGGAACTGATTTAGTTTGGAATTCAAAGAATCCAATCCAGAATCATGGACAACAATATTAGAGTGTTGTCATGCCCTGAACCATAACTCACATACAAAGAGGTATGAGGTTTTGGGATTCATAAAGTATCAAATTCATGAAAAGCAACTGATAGGATGCATACATAATTTAAATACTGAATTACAAAGGAAAAGGGGAACATGTTACAATATGCTAGAAACAAATGTCAACTAAAATAATTGGACAGAAGTGGGCAGAAGTAAAGACATTGTGGTGGAGACATGTAAACTAACTGAGACATACCAGTAGAGAAGCAAAAGAGTGCAGGAGAAAGTAGAGTAAACAAAGTCCACAGCAGCACAAGTAAAAGAGAGAGAGAGAGTTTTTAAGTGAGAGTGACTTGTGATTTCATATTGCATTATGTGTTCATGTGTGTTCAAAGAGAAGGGATGAGAGTATTTATTGTTTGAAATCAGACAGGGAACAAGGTAACAAAATAACCATGTATCAATTAGAATAAATCAGTAGCGGAAAATCCCTTTAATTATGGAATTCATATTTGAACGATAAAGGGCAAGAGTTATTTAAGGAAGGAGATCAAGTAAGCATATTGTGCATAGCATACAAATAAGGGGTAAATACATAGGGGTTTTAGTTAAGGAAAGAAAAATTTGAAATACATGGTCAAGTAAATAAGGTAAGGACAAAGTAAATCAATTGGTACGTAGTAAATCAGGGAATCGGGGATTCAAAATTACCCCTGAACCAAGTCAAAAATAGGGGAATCGAAAGGTTAAAAAAAAGTTTTTAAATAAAATAAGGAAAGAATCAATCATGTTTACACAAGGAAGTCTGAAATTAGTCCTGAATCTATGGTTATTTTAGAGGGACATTCACCATGTATAAAGAGCGCAAAAGCATTTGGCATGCGAGGTTAAACCAATTTAAAGATGAGAACCAGACAAAACATATAGCAGATAACCTTAGAATAAACATTTAGAAACCTCAAAAGAAACCAAGATTCCTCACATGCAAGTTCTAGAATGTCACAAAAGGTCACAGAGATATGCAGACATGCGCAAACAGAAACAAGAGAAAACTATGAGCGTTAAGACAAAGGTAGGCAAGAACATGATCGGCGGAACTTTAGAAACAAAATTAAAGCATGAGCCTGAACACATATATCAAAAAGTAAGTCTACAACCTAGGCTAGCATGTGAACACAGAATGTAAAAGAATCTCTATAGAAATCCGGTAAGAAACAAGAGAACATCCTCGAACATAATAGGAAATAAAACAACGAGCATAAACACACATAAGGGAGAGTAAAAGAATCAGAAAACATTTTAGGAGCCATTTTCAGAAAACCCTAAAATTGATTTGAACAGTTTTGAAAAAAGAAATTTGGGGAAAAACTCTAAAATGTTACCAACAGCATAGATCTAGCATAGATCTAAAAGAATAAATGAAAAGGAACCTCGAATAGGCTAGGGCTTCTAAGAAACCTAAAGGAAGAGAAAGGTTTGGAAGTCACGAGAACGGATCTAAGTTGATAAGGTCGAATCCAGGCTCAAGAGGCCAAGATACGCCGGAGCAAGGCCGAAAACGGCCAAAGAATCTCGAATCGACCAAGGTCTGGATGAAGAACCTTGAGTTCTAGCCTCGAATCTTCAGTGAGCAGGCATGTGGGAGCAGTAGGTGGTGAGTAGAGGTCGTCCATAGTTAGATTAGCCATTGATTCCGGTGATTTGAGGTCGAAGAGGGGGTTGGCGGCTATTAGGGTTTCAGGTGGGTGAGAGCATTTGAGAGAGACGAGGGATTAGAGGCGGCGGTCTTTGAGAGAATGGGGTGGGTTTGGAGGGTCGTTTTTATGGTAAGGGGGAGCCTGGTCCGTTGATCAAAATGATCAACGGCTCAGATTAAAAGGGACACGAGCCGGTTCGAGTGTTGGGTCGCGTGGATTAGGAAATTGGGTTAGGGAATTGGGGTCAATTTGGGGCTGAGATTGGGGCCCAATTCCGGTTAAAATTGAAATGCAAAAAGGGCTAACTTTTAAATAGCCACTTTTCCCTTATTTAATTTATAAAAATAGCAAAATAATTTCTGGAAGTAAATCAAACGTGCTAAAATGATTAATAACACATAATTATGAAATTAAAAATAATGGAGTCGATTTTATAAATATAATTACAATTAAATCTTTAAAGGGGCTAATATTGCAATTACGTGCAATTTAATTTAAAAAAAAATACTACATACATTTGTAAAACAAATATGCAAAAATTATGTTAGCCATATTTTGGTGTAAATATGATAATAAAAAATAGGTTGTCCCACAATGATAAATTTGGGAATAATTATTGGATTTTATTATATAAAAATAGGCAACAAATTGGTTTAAAAATCATTAAAAATTTGGTAAAGTACAAAAACTATTGTGTGTGCTCATATATGCACATATATGTTATTTTAAAATTATTTTGGGTATAAAAAAATACTTAGGGAAAAATTGGGTATCAATACTAATTAATCGGAAGGACTTGGACAAGGTTTTTTGGGTAAAAAGAATCTAGATGTAATTACAACTTTGGAACCGTTCTGATGGGCTCAATGCCGATCCATTATATCGATCGCCCAGTATCACTTTTCGGGTGAATTGGGATTTTTGTTTTGGTGTGACTGAACCCCGGAGAGAGGCTGCCTACATATCCTTTCGGAATCAAGTCAGTCGTAGTTCAGGGAAACGTTTGTTTTTTTTGTTTTTCTGTTTTTGTTTTATTTTGTTTTCATTCTTCTCTTTTTTTCATCATTTTTCAATCATTTTTTTCATTTTTTTCTATTTTTCATTTTTTTTTCAAATAGTACTTTCGGGGTTCAAAGAGGGTAATCAAGGAATAGTAACTGACTCAAAGGGTTTGCGAAAGATTGATAGTGTTTGGATAGCAATAATGAAAGCCTTAGTCATCACAATTGAGCAATGTCATGGTTGCATAAAGTCTAAACATAGTACCTTTTTACTACATTCACATTCACAGCTGTTTCGGGATCATTTCCTTCGATATCACCTAGATACAATGCTCCTCTCGGCAATATCTTTCTGATGATGTATGGACCCTTCCAATTATGAGCAAATTTTTCTTTTGCTTCCTGGTGATGAGGAAGAATGCGCCTTAACACAAGTTGTCTCACTTCAAAATTCCTTGGCCACACTTTGCTGTTATAAGCGCGGGCCATTCTTTGTTGGTACAACTGCCCGTGACAGACTGCAGCCATCCATTTTTCATCAATTAAGGTAAACTATTCTAGACGAGTCTTGACCCACTCACTGTCCTCAATCTCTGCTTCAACGATGATCCAGAGAGAAGTGATTTCCACATCTGTGGGTATTACAACCTCAGTTCCATAAACCAAAAGGTATGGGGTTGCTCCTACCGATGTGCGCACCGTGGTGCGATATCCCAGTAATACGAAACGCAACTTTTCATGCCATTGCCTGGAACTCTAAATCATTTCTCTCAAAATCTTCTTGACATTGTTGTTTGCTGCTTCCACATCACAATTGGCTTTAGGCAGGTAGGGTGTAGAGTTTCTATACGTTATTTTGAAATGTTCGCATATCTCTCCCATCAAATGACTATTCAGGTTTGTAGTATTATCTGTGATGATAGTTGCAGCAATGCCAAAACAGTAGATAATATTGGAGTGCACAAAATCTACCACAGCTTTCTCGGTGACCGATTTGAGAGTGTTGGCTTCAACCCACTTCGTGAAGTAGTCAATGGCAACCAGTATGAATCTATGTCAATTTGAGGCTTTTGGCTCAATCAGCCCAATGACGTCCATGACCCAAGCAACAAATGGCCAAGTTGCTGACATGGGATGTAGTTCTGTGGGAGGTGCATGAATAAAATCACCATGCACCTGACACTCATGGCCCTTTCGGACAGAGCTGAAGCAATCCTTTTCCATGGTTATCCAGTAATAGCCCGCTCGAATGATTTTCTTGGCTAAAACATACCCGTTCATGTGGGGTCCGCACACTCCTACGTGCAATTCATGCATGATCCTTCTGGCCTCTTCGGCGTTGACACATATTAACAAGTTGAGATATGGGGTCCTTTTGTGCAGGACATCACCACTTAAGAAGAAACCACTCGCATGCCGTCTAATGGTTCTCTTTTGGTCTCCACTAGCTTTATCTGGGTATTCTTGCATTTTCAGAAACCTTTTGATGTCATGGTACCATGGTTGGTGTTCGGTTCTGCCTCAATTGTATTACAATAACCATGCCTTTCCTTGATTTAGATTTCCAAGGGATCAATGTGGGCATTTGTAGGGCAACATCGAGGTCAAAGTGGCGAGTGCATTAGCTAGTTCATTGTGACAACGAGGGATGTACCTGAACTCTATTAACTTGAACCACTTGCTAAGATCCTCCACATGTTGCCAATAGGGAATAAGCTTAACATTTCGGGTTTCCCATTCTCCCTGGTTTGCCGGATAATCAGATTTGAGTCTCCCATAATCAACAACTCTTTGACGTCCTGGTCAATCGCCATGTTCATACCCATGATGCAGGCTTCATACTTAGTAGTATGGTTTGTGCAGAAAAATTGAAGCCTAGTTGTGGCCGGATTGTGTTGCCAATGGGTGAGATCAAGATTGCCCCAATTCCCACACCTTTTGCATTTACCGCCCCATCAAAGAACATTTTCCAAGCATGGGTGTCTTCAGAGGTTACTTATATTGAATTTACCTCTTTATCTGGGAAGTAATTGTTGAACGGTTGGTATTCATCATCAACCAGGTTTTCAGCCAAATGATCCGCCAATGCCTGGGATTTCATTGTTGTGCGAGTGACATAGACTATGTCAAATTCTGTGAGCAGAATCTGCCATTTTGCTAATCTCCCTATGGGCATCGGTTTCTGGAATATGTATTTCAATGGATCCAACCTGGTTACGAGGTAGGTGGTATAGGCTTGTAGATAATGTCTCATCTTCTAAGCGACCCAAGTTAAGGCACAACAGGTTCTCTCTAACAGAGTATACTTAGCTTCATAGCTGGTAAACTTCTTGCTCAAGTAGTAGATCGCGTATTCTTTCTTCCCGGTTACATCATGTTGCCCGAGGACATAGCCGAAAGAATTTTCCAAGACTGTCAGATATAAGAAAAGAGGCCTCCCTGGCTCTGGCGGGACCAAGACTGGCGGATTTGACATATATTCCTTGATCTTATCAAAAGCTTCTTGACATTCATCCGTCCACTTGACTGCTGCATCTTTCTTTAGTAATTTGACTATGGGCTCACATGTGGATGTCAACTGAGCAATGAACCGGCTGATATAGTTTAATCTGCACAACAAGCTCATCACATCTTTCTTGGTTCTCAGAGGAGGCAAATATGGGATAGACTATATATTGTTAGATCTAACTCGATACCTCTCCGGCTAACTATAAAGCCTAAAAGTTTGCCGGATGGGACCGGAAACGCACATTTGGCTGGGTTCAGCTTCAAATCACACTTGCGCAACCGCTCGAAGAATTTTCATAAATCTCGAACATGGTCATCCTTGGTTTTGGACTTGCTGATTACGTTGTCCACATATACCTCTATCTTTTGATGCATCATATCATGGAAAATGGCGGTCATGGCCTCATGTAGGTTGCCCCAGCATTCTCAAACCAAACGGCATGACTCTGTAGCAATATGTACCCCAATGTGTGGTAAAAGTTATCTTTTCGGCATCTTCTTCTTCCTTCAACACCTTGTGATATCTTGCGTAGCAATTCCCGAAGGACTGTATCTTATGTTTGGCGTAGTTATCAACAAGGATGTGGATGTTGGGCAAAGGGAAGTTATCCTTGGGGCTTGCCTTGTTTAAATCTCTGTAGTCCACACACACCCGCGTCTTCCCATCTTTCTTTGGAACTGAGACTAGATTAGCCAACCATGTAGTGTTCCAGACCACTCGGATCACCCCTACTTTTAACTGTTTCATGATTTCTTCCTTGATCTTATCGCAGATGTCAGTTTTAAACTTTTTTTGCTTCTGCTAGACCAGAGGGAAATCAGGGTAAGTTGGCAATATATGAACTACCTGATCAACACTTAACCCTGGCATGTCGTCGTATGACCAAGAAAACACATCATTGAACTCAAACAAGAGCTGGATTATTGCATCCTGGGTTTTCTCATCCATGTGAATGCTTATCTTGGATTCCCGGATTTCTTCAGAAGTTCCCAAGTTAACCGGCTCAGAATCATTCAAGTTTTGTTTAGGTTTATTCTCAAATTGTTCCAATTCTCAATTTATTTCTCTAAAAGCCTATTCTTCATCATATTCCGGTTCTTGGTTCATTATTTCACAATTAAACAGTGTGTTTGGATCTGGGCATGAAGTCATCAAGCATGTCATGTTATTTAAAGCTACTTATTAGAACTGAAAAGAAGAAATAAACGAGGAAAATAGCAAAATCAGAAAGAATAGAGAAAGTTGAACGATGAAATATTGATTTCATTTCTTGGTATTTGAAGATAACAGGGTTTACGTTTGGAAATTTAAAGACAAAAAACTAAAGAAAACATCCGAGTTACGCCCTGGAATAACTCGCGATGTAGAAAAAGTAGCAGAGCAGGTCTACCGGGACTCCCGCCTGATCGAAAATGGCGTAGCCTTCCAATTCTGTAGCTTGGCGCTTGGTCCCATATACAGCACCTCAGCGGTGCTTGAGCCCTTTACTGGTTGAACCATGTGGATTTCATAAAGCATCTTCCTCATTGCCCCACATATTTCTTCAATCTCTTCAACCGTAAAGGCCTCATCATCCTCTTCTTCACTGTACTTTGGCTTAAAAAAGGTTTCGTACAAATGTGGCAGTGGTTGAGGAAAAACCATCCCTCGTTCTTTCTCTCATCTACCCACTTTATATCATATGTGGTAGGTAGGAAGCCTATCCCAAAGAACTTCTAAGTGGTATGTACGGTAACCGGTTCAGCTATTCCTTGCAGGGATTTCCCAGGTCTCTTCCCTGGTTTGAAACCATGTTTGATCATTTCTTTAGCCACCATAATTGATGAATTGGATAGGAAGGGTTGGGGGCAAGGGTTTCCTTCATCATGCTGGTCTGCCACCACAACTTTAAAGGCTTGGTAAACTATGTGCTCACTGCCCTCCCTTGCTTCAAGACATGGGACGGATGGATCCTGATAGATCGATTGTTCATCTTCTCCGTGGACCATGATCTCTTGATCCTCATGTTCAAATTCCACCATTTGATGGAGAGTGGAGGGTACAGCCCTTGCTGCGTGGATCCATTACCTTCCAAAAAGAAAGTTATAGGATGTGTCCATGTCTAGCACTTGGAAGGTCACCTCAAAGTCCACTGGGCCAATGGTCAGAACTAGGTCGATGTCTCCAATTATGTCTCTTTTGATATCATAGAAAGCTCATAAGGAGACATTGTTGGGACGATTCCTTTCAGTCCCAATTTCCATATGCTGTAGTGTAGAGGGTGGGCAAATATCTACCGCAGAACCTCCATCTACCATGACCCTCTTCACGTAGTACCCTTCAC
Organism: Nicotiana glauca; assembly: GCA_026770625.1. Taxonomy (NCBI): domain Eukaryota; kingdom Viridiplantae; phylum Streptophyta; class Magnoliopsida; order Solanales; family Solanaceae; genus Nicotiana; species Nicotiana glauca. The sequence goes on from MU720617.1 coordinate 9,420, forward strand.
ATTTGAATTTTAAGTGCAAGGATTTGTTATGGGCGGCCCCTTCTGGGGGCAAGTCATTTTTTATGAATGAAATCTGGTTGATAGCTAAAAATCTTTCCGCCATTCTTTCTAACTGTTCCACAGAAGTCTCAGCTGGCACGTATGCTTCATTGAGGGTTTTCATTAAAACCTTTTGGTGTTTCGGGGGATTTCATCAGCAATGATAGCAATGATACTTGTTCAGGAAACTTTTGGAGTAGATCAACCACTTCATAGTCAGCCATCTTCATTTTCTGAAAGAAAGGTTCCGCCTCTTCAGCACTTACAGGTTGTTTAGATGGGAATCACTTTCTAGTGGCATTGTTCACTTCTTCCACGTTGGTGCACTTCTCAACAGGGTGATTTTCTTGAAGCTCTACTAATATTTCTTTGCCCTTATACGTCACCACTATTTTATGGTAGTTCCAAGGCACCGCAGTAGGATCTGTCATAGGCTTCTGTGGCGCGCGTCCAATAACCATGGGCCCGTTCAGCCTCGATGGCTTAATTGTCCCCCGCACCATATAAGCTCACTTGGGTACATATATGTGGGTTCCCTTTTTCAGTTCAAATCTATTTGGAGGACTCAAAGTCAACTACTTTTCTTTACGGCCTCGTGGGACATAGAGAACAAAATTTTTGGGAGACATTGCCCTCGTTCCTGCTTCAACTTTCTTTTATGGTTTAGAATGGGTGGCTTTGTTCTTCTTTTCCTATTCATCTTGCTTCAGGGCAATTTTTGGTTTTCTCTCCACATCAACAATGGCAATTATGGCCTTCAATGCCGAGTCAAATTCTTTGTCCTCACAAATCATTTCGATTATTGGCCCATTTTTTTGGGCTGGCAGTGGGTTGTTAGTCATATTGGGGACATCCCCATCCCTTAGCACTATTTTTCCTTGTTTTATCAAGTTCTCCACTGTTCTTTTCAAGGTCCAACAATCATCACAAATCATTCCGATTACTGGCCCATTATTGTGGGTTGGCAGTGGGTTATTAGTCACATTGGGGACATCCTCATCCCTTAGCACTATTTTTCCTTGTTCTATCAAGTTCTTCACTGCTCTTTTCATGGTCCAACAATCATCCGTGTCATTCCCTTCCGCCCGTGAGTGATAGGCACATCTGACACCAGCTTTATAAGCGAGTGATGCTGGGTTTTGCCTTGTTTGAGGAACTGGCTGTAGCAGACCCATTTGGACAAGCTTTGGAAATAGATTAGAGTAGGATTCACTGATTGGTATAAATGTTTGCCTCCTAGGTGGCTCACGAGGTGGAAAATTGTTCTGTGGAGGACGGGGATTGTAGTTGTTTTGGTGAGGAGGCTGGTTTCCTGGAAATGGAGCTTGGTTTCTATTGGCTGGTTGCTGAGGCCGGGCGTAAGGTTGTACATTCATGACTGCATAAAGCTGAGGAGCATAGGCCATGTCCTGATGAGGGTAATAATGTTGAGGGGTTCTTTCTGGGAATATGGATCTGGGAGTACGATGTCTTCTTGCACCCGATGCTGTCATGGATGTTTCTTCTTTCTTCTTACCTTTTGCTACTCCTCCAGACCCACCCTGAATGGCTTGGGAGGTTGCTCTAATAGCTGACTGGCTTAGCATTCTGCCTGTTTTCAATCCATTTTATACCATTTCACTGATTTTGATAGCCTCCGCGAACGATTTACCCATAGCTGACATTATATTTTGGAAGTAGTCAGCTTCTTGAGCTTGAAGGAACACTGTGACCATTTCGACCTTGTCCATTGGTGGATTTACTCGAGATGCTTGCTCACGCCATTTGATTGCGTACTCCCTAAAGCTTTCCGAAGACTTCTTTTTCAAGTTTGCCAATGAATTTATGTCTGGAGCAATGTCTATTTTGTACTGGAACTGTCTGACAAAGTCTCTAGCGAGGTCGTCCCAAATGTGCCAGCGAGAGATATCCTGTTCCAAATACCACTTGGAGGCGATGGCTACCAGACTTTCTCCTAAATAAGCCATGAGTAATTCTTCTTTTCCTCTAGCTCCTCGCAACTGATTGCAATATTTCTTGAGATGAGCAATAGGATTACCATGCCCATCGTATTTTTCGAACTTTGGAGTTTTGAATCCTAGAGGAAAATGCACATGAGGAAACATGCATAGATCAGCATATGACACACTTTTCTGCCCGCTCAAATCCTGCATGTTCTTGAGGCTTTGCTCCAGGCTTCGCATCCTCTTTGCCATTTCTTCCTTTTGGGGAGTTTTGGGAGTCTTTTCCTATCCTGTTGTGAACTCATATGGAGGTGGATGAGGATAAGTATCAGTGGGGTACTGAAGAGGCTCCATTTGGAAAGTGGGTGTTTGGAATGTAAAGGCTAAATGATCAAAAGTGGGCCTAGGTAGTGCAAGCTGTGTTGTGGCTGACCATGGGGGGTCGACAAAAATATTGGAGGCTGGTCCGACCATGAACACCTGGGGGCGAACCTCAGAAGGTGTTCCCAAGAAATGAGCTGATATGGTGGGCTACCCCAGTGGGGTGTTTGGATGATTGATTGGAACGTTAGAAGTATCCCCTAATGTAGGGAATAGTTCGGGGAATCTGGGGATAGCACTTGGCGGCTCCTTTCCATTCTCCCAAGCATCCCATATTTCCATGACCCGAAGATGTAAGATCTTGTTCTTTTCAGACGCTGCAGATTCTGAGGCAGGGTTGCCCGATATTTGGCTATCTTCTAGGATGGGAATTGCTGGCAAGGTCATGTCCGAAGACACTTCTATGCTCCCCTTTGATCTCGTAAAGTACGGATGTGAAGCCAGTTTACCACGAAAAACCAACCACTATTTCTATAAAACCTGGACTGGAATTGACAGCAGTAAGCGGTTAGTTCATAACATATAACAGACAGGTAATCGCATGTTGGTTTGTGATGCACCTATACCGTTAAATGGGTGTCTACATATTTTGCAACGGTTGCATGCTTCATCCTGCCTTTTCCTAATCCTTTCCCATTTTCTTCATTCGATTTCCACTCTTTTTTCCTTGCTTTTTCTTTCTTTTTGCCCTTTTCTCTCATTTTTCTTTTATCTCTCTCTTTTCTTTTCTTATTGGAGTTATTTACAAAATTATGACCCGATCTAATGAGGATTACCTACATATCATGACACCGCGTGAATCAAAAGGATGAGACGATGCCAGAGGAAGGCGAGAAGTGGCTAGGCAAAAGATTCAGCTAGTGTGGATCTGCCTGCAAATTTCCCCCTAAGCCACTTCTTGAGACGTTGCCTCGGCCCGAAACACAATGGTCGAGTGGAACTGATAACCACACCCCCCAGAATCTAAAGGGGATGCGACACGTTGGGCCTATGAAGGAAGGTGAGCAGCGGTGTATAGTCTAATCCCCCTCTTGGGCAGCGGTGGATAGTCCAAAGTCTTTCTCTGAAATCAGAGGACACCGACTTCCTATGTCGCTATACCGAGCCAGCAACAACAGCAGCAGCAGCAGTAATAGCAACAAAAATAATAACAACATTACTGCAAGACCATTCTGTCCTGCCCAGGAAAGATAGAGGGCTAGTCCATTTCTTGACCAGCACAAGATCGTTAAGCATTGCAGAACGACGAAGGCTGGAAAATGGTAGGGAAAGTAAGAACGTATGTCAAAGGAAGTTCAGATGAAGGACTGATCAAAAGGGAGTCCCATATATAAATGGGAAGAGAAATAGAGTAACCGACGGTGCCATTATCAGCCTCTAAAAGCATAATGACAGGCAAAATCAAATCAATGAATTCATAGAAGATGAAATTATTACGACAAAATGGAGGCATAGAGTGGCAACAACGACAATAAGCAAGGGATCATAACATTTCTAAAAAGGTTCTAAAGAAGCGGGAAGGAAGAACGCCTCAACTTCTATGGAAAAAGGCTGAGCCATCGGCGTAATGGCATGTCGAGAACCGTGAAAAGGAGCATCAAAAACATTTCTTATCACTTCCCTCTAATAATTGCGGAGACTATCTATACGCAGGGAAATTGGAAGACTAATTTTCCTCGACATAGTGCTTCGAAGAGTAAATCGCGAAGGCACGGGATCTCGGTTTGTTTCCCCCCTCGAGACCTATCTGATGCCTTGCCTAGATCAAGAATCGATTAAGGCCCTGATTGGCGAAGATATTCCCTGAGGGACATGACTTGGGCCTGAAATACTTCTCTAAATGGCTCGACGCCAGCTCTCCTACAAAGAAATATAGGCTGTCATATTTCGTTCTTTTATTATATTTGTCAGTTATATTAAGTTCAGACGCCCCCCTTTTTCTATAAAGGAGGGATCACTTACACCTTGTAAAGATCATCTCTCCTATTGGCCTAAAAAGCAAGCAATAATATCTTCCCCTCTCTTTCTTCTAAGTAATCAGTGTTCTCCGACCTCAAGGTCTCCCTAACATTTTATTGTTCTTCGTTTGTTATTTATCCTTTATGATAGTAAGTAATATTCATCAATAGCTATTATCTCGATTTGCCTGCGATATCTCGAGATCACCTTAAGTATTTTTCTTCCTTTTCTCCTCATCATTTAGCCCAAGATTGATGGTATAAAGCATTGTATATGCATAATATCTATTATCCCTTTCCCTACTACCCTCGATAAGTTACCTTTGATAGGCTCGTGGTAGGTTCGAGGCCTGGCCTCGAGGCATCTACTAGCTCACTTTAAGCTCGGGAATATCCACTAATGGTTCGATTATCATTTTGGCTAACTCAATCTTTATTGCTTTGCTCCATACTCAGCATTAATTGCCCTTCCAAACTGGCTCGGGAATAGATCACATATTTTTAGAGTCTCATTTACAAATTTAATTGTTGTTATCATTTTTACAGTAAATTAATTTTGTTCTTCTGGACATGGTTGATTTCAATGTCATATTGGGATAGACTGGTTATCACCTTATCACGCAATCTTGGACTGTCATGCAAAGACCGTGACCTTAGCCTTGCCGGGTTTGCCTCGTTTAGAGTGCAGAGGGACTCCTGGTAATTCTACCCATAGTTTTATCTCTTATGTGAAGGCTCAGGGTATGGTTGAGAAGGGGTGTTTGGCCTATTTGGCCTACGTTCATGATTCTAGAGCAGATGTTCCTTTTATTTATTCTATACCCGTTGTTCGTGAATTTCCTGAGGTATTTCCTTCACACCTGTTGTGTATGCCACCCAACAGGGATATTGACTTTTGGATTGATTTGGCTTCGGGCACTCAGCCCATTTCTATCCCGCCGTACCGTATGGCCCCGCCTGACTTCAAAGAGTTGAAGGAGCAGTTGCAAGACTTGCTCTAGAAGGGTTTCATTAGACCTAGTGTTTCACCTTGGGGTGCACTGGTGTTGTTTATTAAGAATAAAGATGGATCGATGAGGATCTGTATTAATTACCGGCAGTTGAACAAGGTTACAATCAAGAATAAGCATCCGCTACCAAGGATTGATGATTTGTTCGATCAACTTCAGGGTGATAAGGTATTTTCAAAGATTAATCTGAGATCTGGCTGCCATCAGTTGAGGATAAGGGCATCCGATATCCCTAAGACAACGTTCCGCACTCGGTACGGGCATTATGAGTTCTTGGTGATGTCATTCAGGTTGACAAATGCCCTAGCAGCGTCTATGGATTTGATGAACAGCGTGTTCAAGACTTACTTGGATTCGTTCGTGATAGTCTTCATTTATGATATTTTGATATATTCCTGCCGCCAAGAGGAGCACCAGCAGCATTTTAGAGTGGTTCTTTAGACTTTGAAGGATAGTCAGTTGTATGCTAAATTTTCGAAATGTGAGTTCTGGTTGAGTTCGGTTGCATTCCTGGCATGTTGTGTCAGCAGAGGGTATTTAGGTTGACCCGAAAAATATTGAGTCAGTTAAGAACTGGCATAGACCAATATCAGCTATAGAGGTTCTGAGTTTCTTGGGTTTGGCAGGCTACTGTCATCTGTTTGTAGAGGGGTTTTCATCTATCGCAGCTCCAATGACTAGGTTGACCCAGAAGGGTGCCCAGTTCAGATGGTCGAATGAGTGTGAGACGATCTTTCAGAAGCTCAAGATAGCTTTGAATACGGCACCAGTATTGGTTTTGCCCACAGGTTCAGGGCCATTACCGTTTATTGTAATATATCTCGTATTGTACTTGTCACACCTCCTTTTTCCACCACCCGAGGGGGTATAAGGGAGTTTTTTCCAATTTAAGTGACAATCGAAATGGGATTATTTTATTTAAAATTAAAGTCACCACTTGAGATAATATATGGTGTCCCAAGTCACCGGTTAAATCCTGAATAGAGGAAAGATTGACTCTGTTTTACAGTCTGCGAAACACAGAAATTTGGGTAAGGAATTATGTTAATCTGGGAGAAGGTGTTAGGCATTCCCAAGTTCCGTGATCTTAGCACGGTCGCTCAATTGTTATAATTGGCATATTTATTTGATTTTAAAAACATCTTTGAAACATATGTGCATTTTATTCCTTTTAAACGGCTTTTAATAATCCAGCTGTTATACAACTAATTATTTGATTACACATTGCCAATCATGTTACGGAAAACATACCCACGATCCACAACATGTTTATTTTAATTAACTAGATTAAATGTGGCTGGGTCACATAAATGTACTCCGAATTTTAGAGTTTAAGCGTCACAACCACGTTACGGGAATCGTACCCGTAATTGTGATGATTTTACTACGTGCCTAAAGCAAGCTACGATATTCATGAATATTAAAAAAAATATTGACGGACTAAAATAAGAATTAAACTATATGATATTAACAGGCCTAACATGCTCCTAGCGATAAAATAAAGTGAAATAGTGAACATGTAAAAATCAAGTCTCAGTTGCATTCACTTAAAATCCCAGAACTACGTCCCCAACCAAAATCATATTTTTCTACAGTATCTTCACACCAATTAACAAAATGGACAAGCAAGTAAATGGCCAAATTTAGAGCAGTTAAGGTGAATTGAAAAATGACGTAAACAGACTAAAACAAATCTAGCCTTTGACATATAGTGAATTAACTAAAGCTTTACTATGACATTAAACCTCAAACAAGATAAGTATTCCATCACTAAAATTCTAGTTCTCATGATTCATCTGAAATAAAACAATAGCACACTGCAACACTCTTGATTTATAATTTAAACTAAGCAAACTACAATAAGGGAGAAAACCAATAGTAAAAAAACTAATTAAACCAATAAGCCACGTCGATTGCTGCAATTTTAGTCCAAGAAATTTAATTTAAAACACATCTAACACAAGAAATATATATATAACATAGAATCACAATAAAATAAAATAAAATATCAGCTCAAAATATAAGATTACCGTAATAAGAGAGATGTCAAGAAACGGACCTTTATATTGATAAAAATTCCTCAAATTTAGAGTAAATGGAATGTTGACCGGGAACCTCTGTCGGAAACCAAACGAGACCGAAACATCGAGCTATGAACGAAAGCCTCTCTTATGACACTACCTATACTCGGTTTTATAAAGTCCAACAGAAATTGAAATTGATAGAAAACCATAAAACCATGACTTTTACCTTTGGGGATCTTCTAATGAAGAAGCTTGGATGGAAGTTTGAGACGCCATTTAATTTGGGACAAAGTAGATCCAAAGGCCCTTAGTGATAGCTCTAATTCCAACCTACATGCTTGACTCCTTCAATTATAGAATTATTACAGCTTTGGATAGTAAAAATGTGGAATTCGTTCGATTGCTATAGCAGTAAGTGATTAAGGAGATTGGAGCTTCCAGATTTTTGGGGTGTTGACCACAGCTGAAGACTTGGATGCTCACTCGTTTGAGGAAGGGTTGGGGAGCTAGGTGTCTTCATTCCAGCGGCGCTGATTATGTATTTTATGGAGGGGTGAGGGTTGTGATCGGTGGACAAGTGGGGGACAAGGAGTGAGGAACAATGGAGAGGGGAGTAGTAAGTGGGGAAAGTAAGAAGTGAGTTAGAGAAAGTGGGGGAATTGGGAAGTGAGTGGGAAAAGTGGGAATAAATTCAAACATGGTAAAATATAAGCTGCTCACAACTGCCCCTCTTTGGTTGGAAACATGAAGCATTTTCAAACAAAGGTAAAATGAGCGATATGACTAATTTTTGGCCATACACGGAGTCCTGGTTTTGGACAGCCTATATATCCCGAGTTATAGGGAAATCAGGCTACGTGTTGTTCAAAGGTGGATGAGGTGATGGAGTACCGAGGTGGAGAGCCGATTGAGGTGTCGTCGAGGTTCCGATCCGCTATCCCGTTATTACATCAAAAATCAAAACATGAAAAAGACTAGCTAAGTCTATCAAGTATGAGTTACAAGATTCCTATCTATAAGTCTTCTAAAGCTTGATCGTGAGCCTTGAATGGTTCTTCGTGCAAACTTTAGATTTGAACCTTGACGCTTGCTAGTTGTAGGAACTAGGTCATTCTTCTTCAGCTTTTCGGATCAAGACAAGGCATGCAGTGATTGTCACCTTGGCCATCGACTTTTGCATTTGAATTAACTTCTTTTTTTTTATTCTGGATTGTAATTACTTCTTTTGGCCATCTCGGATTGTTGACTCACATTCTTGCCACGAGCTTCTACTACTTCTAATCTTAGATTGAATTCTAAAATGACTTTCCTTTTTCTTCAGGTGGGCGCCTGATTTCCAATACTTGCACTGTTTTTTCCTCGAAACTTGAACTGTTTTCCATTATTCTCCAAGTGGGTGCCTGATTGCTGAACTTGAACCGCCTTCCTCTGAACATTGATGCTTTCTCATTTGTTATCCAGGTGGGCACCTAATTACTGAACTTGAATCATCTTCCTTTTCTCTAAAACTTGAATTTCTTTTCCTTTGAACTTGTACCATCCTCCCTTTGTTCTCTAGGTGGGTGCCTGATTTCATCAAACCAAACAAAACAAACAAAATTTTCTGCCCCAGTTTGCACTAGGAAGATTTATGAGATGTTAGAAATATTATAAAACACTTATACTATTGATGCAATTATGAGAGTAAACTAATGACTAGACCAGGATATGCGCCTCCTATGAGTAAAACCAAAAACTTTAACTAGCAAATACGTCTGCTAAAAATAAAACCTGAATGAACCAAACTAGGAAGTACGTCTCCTACGGGTAAAACTAGTATGAATCGAAACCAGAAAATTCGTCTCATAGGGGTAAAATCTCAATTTAGGAAGTGCATCTCCTAAAACAAAATATAACTCGAAAGGCCCTGACTAGAAAGTGCGTCTCCTAACGGGTAGAACTTAAATGACTCGAACTAGGAAGTGTGTCTCCTACGAATGAACTCTCAATGTAGGAAGTGCATCTCCTATGGGTGAAATTCAATTTAGGAAATGCGTCTCATAAAACAAAATATAGTCTGAAAGACCTAGAATAGGAAATGTGTTTCCCATGGGTGAAATTTCAATGGCTCAAACTAGGAAGTGCATCTCCTATAAATGAACTCTCAATTTAGGAAGTGCGCCTCCTATAGGTGTATCTGGAAAGACCCAGACTAGGAAGTGCTTATCCTAGGGGTGAAACTTTAGTGACTCAAACTAGGAAGTGCTTCTCCTATGAATGAACTCTCAATTTAGGAAGTGTGTCTCATATGGGTGAAACTTCAATGAATCAAACTAGCAAGTACGTCTCCTATAGGTGTATCCGGAAAGACCCAGACAAGGAAGTGCTTCTCCTAGGGGTGAAACTTCAATAACTCAAATTCGGAAGTCTTCTCCTATGAATGAACTCTCAATTTAGGAAGTGCGTCTTCTATGGGTGAAACTTCAATTTAGGAAATGCGTCTCCTAAAACAAAATATAACTTGAAAGGACCTGGCTTGGAAGTGCGTCTCATAGGGGTGAAACTTCAATGACTCAAACTAGGAAGTGTGTCTCCTAGGAATGGACGTAGATGAACCATATAGGAAGTGCATCTCCTAGTGGTAAAATCTCAATTTAGGATGTGTATCTCCTATCACAAAATATGACTTGGAAACCCAGACTAGGCAGTGTTTTTTCCTAAGGGTGATGTGTGATCTTCTCAATAGCCTTTGCGTACGCAGAATTGGGGCATCACACCAGAAATATTCAAGCTTCCAAGCTTTGATATGAATGTATCCTTCATCCCTACTTCAGACAAAGAAAACTTGTAAGTTTAAACATGGTGGTTGGTTTGGGGACTTCACTTTGAATGCGATTGCTTTTTCCCTTGCCATGATAACTTTGATTTCACCTTGAAATACATTGCTTGCTTATTGACTAACCAATTTATCTGTCACCCCTATCACAGAAAATAACTCTTTTCCGTTCAGACCCAATACCCTCTATCCTTTGCATTGCTTATGATTTGGCATTTACCAAACATTTGCATTTCACATGAATCCCAAAGCACGTCAATTGCCACCCACTCAGTGCGTATGATTTTCTTTCTTGATTTAAACCACTGGCCTTGGCCTTGAGGTATATTGTTCCTTCACTTGCCATGATAACTTTGATTTCCACTTGGAAGACCTTGATTTTCATTGGTTAACCACTTTCTCTGTCAATCTCATCACAGAGAATACCTTTGATCCGTTCACCCAACATCCTCTATCTGTTGCATTGTTCATGAATTGATATATACCAAACCTTTGTATTTCACATGAATCCCCAAAGCATGTTGATTATTACCAATTTGGTGCGCACATTGTTCTTCCCTAGCTCATACCACTTTGATGTGCTAGCCAAATCGCATTTTGTGCAATTGGAAAGCTGGTGGCAAATTTTGAAGTCATTTCTTACTTGTTCTAACCAAACAGACTCAGGAAGAGGAAGTAAACAAGACAAAAGGAACAGAGTAAAGGACAATGGAAAGAAATGATTCCTAACAAGAAAACCACAAAGTAGAAACCTATCAGATGTGGATACCAACTCTAATGGACATGAGATGCACCTGTGGCCTACTCTGTCAAGCAAGTCTGATGTTCAACTCTTGTGGTACCTCTAACACGTGAAACTGGCTTCAATGCTCCGGTTCTCCAATCTGATTCAGGATCCTTATTCGACTTGTGGTGTCCGAGGGGTTTTCATCATCAAGCCTCTCTTATTTTGTTCATCTCTCAACTCACTTTTGCCTTAAGGCGCTCATGAAGGTTTTCACCAACAAGACTCTTTTTTTTATTTCTCTCAGCTTTCGTCACCTTATGGTGCCTGTGAAGGTTTTCACTGATAAGACTCTCTCATTTTTAATTTTTCCTGCTCAGACCGGAGTGTTGCCCATGATATGAATCACACCTTTACTTGCTTGACTTGACATCTCTCGAAGACTGATCGCAAGGTCATTCTTTGGACCGTAATGTGGGCTTTGGGATATAGTTAGAAAGAAAGGGTATCACAAAGGCTCAAAATAGCTTGAATGGGTTCAAAGTTACAACTTTTGGAATTAGATCTCTTATGACAACCACAACTTCTGCCCCAGTTTCTTTGCCTGGGGACTTTTGGAATTTTTTTTATAGGGCCGAATCGTGAAGTTGCCTACATATCCTTAAAAGGAATCAGTTCAAACGTAGTTCATGAAATAAGAATTTCTTTTTTTTCTTTTCTCTTCTTCTTTTTTTCTTTTTTTCTTTTCTTTACTCTTTTCCCATTTTCTCTTCTCTTTTCCTCTTTTCTGTATCTGTATTTCTAAACTCTACTTTTGGTTCCAAAAGAGGGATATGAAAGAAATAAATAAGGCTTAAAGGATTAACAAAGGATAAAGTGTTTTAGATAGCAGAATAAAATGCCTTCGTCATTTCAATCTTTAAAGCATGCCAAATACAAACAACACAATTAAACAAAAGAATTCATATGTAATATCTTTTGACTGCATCAGAATTACTAGACATATCCACACATTTTCCTTCTACATTTGTTAAATACAAAGCACCATTGTACAACACTCTCGTTATCACGAACGGCCCCTACCAATTTGGGGCAAACTTGCCTTTAGCTTCAACCTAATGCGGCAGGATGCATTTTAATACTGTTTCTTTATGTTCTATCTGCCCTAGTTTCACACAGTTCGGGGTTGAAGTGATCACAAAATGCATGTACTAATTTCCTTCAAATACCCCTATTATCTTCAAAATTATTTCATTGCTTCATGACTAAACTAACTTTTAAGACCAGACTGAGAATTACGCATGCGTGTCATGTCAGTAGAGTCAACATGAAAAGAACTATAAAAGGGAAAGATAACTAAACACACACTGACTAGAAATAATAGAAAATAAGAAATTGTATTAGACATATGGTGAAAGGGTTTGAACAACAAAACAAGCAAACTAAACTGGGGTTACAGCCTTGGAACAAACCTACACAATACTAATCGAGCTACTACGACTAAACAAACTAGACAAAATAAAAGGATAGAAGGGTTTGATTCACAATACAATATTCGGATTACAACCCTAAAAATAATCCGGACAACAGAAATGACAACAAAATAAACCACCAAAACTCCTCTCTGGCTTCCCTAGAGATGGAGCGTCTTTCCAATTACCAAGCGCGGCATCTTAGCCATTATATTCCACATCAATATTTCCAAGACCATTAAAAACTTCAATATCATTAACTTTAATCAGCAATTTCCCAAGAGGATTCGCATGCTCACTGTCACCGTCATTGATCACAATTACCCCTTTTTGAATCATTCTTTATATTTCTCTTTTCAAAGAACGAAAATCTTCAATGCTATTCCATTGGACATTATAGTGGTACATATATCGTACAGTAGGATCAAAACCATTTGCATATGGGTATGGAGTATAGCCGAGGAGTGGCTCAATCAGGCCAGAATGCTTTAAAGTTGCAAACAATCTTGTGTAGGACTCCCCAATTGGCGCGAGACTATTTCTTTTCCTTTGTTCCCTTCAATGACCCTATTTTCTAGGGTTTTTGGGTGGTCAAAAAAAATGTTGTGAAGGCAAGAATACATTATGCGGTGTTGACGCTCACGATAGGGAGTGACCTGGTGGTTGGACATGTGACCGGACATTGTTCGTAGGATAATATTGAGGTTGATTATGTGGAACTCGGGGATAGGTTTGGGGTTGGATTTGAGGCTAGGTATATTGGTGAGGCAGACCCTTTGGTCCATGTCGTGACTCTGAAACAACCATGGCAACATCATCAGGTTCCTTCTGACCCAGCATGCTTTCTGTGTCGTTTTGAATTGCTTGTGTTGTGGCTTTTAAAGCAGAATAGCTCATGATTTTGCTCGACTTCAACCTATATTCTACCATTTCTCCCATTTTTACCACATCATTAAAAGTCCTACCCACAGCCGAGATCAAATGTCCAAATTAAGTTGGCTCTTGAGCTGAAGAAAGTACTCAACCATCTCTTTTTCTTCCATCGGGGGATTTACTCTGGCGGCTTTCTTTCTCCATCTGAGCCCATATTCACTAATGCTTTCATTAAGCTTCTTTTCCATCTTGGTGAGTGATATGCAATCTGGGACAATTTTTATATTGTACTGGAAGTGTGTGGCAAAGGCCTAATCCATATCGTCCCACGTGTACTACCTGTTAGCATCTTGGCGCGTGTGCCACTCCAGAGCTGGCCCACTCAGACTCTGACTGAAATGCACCATCAATAATTTGTCTTTCCCTCCGGCGCCTCTCATCTTACTGTAGTAACCTCTCAAATGAGCCACGAGATCTCCGTGCCCGTCATACAAATCAAATTTTGGCATTTTAAACCCAGCAGGCAGTTGGATGTCAGGAAACAAGCATAAGTCATTGTAAGCCACGCTCATCTGGAACCCTATCCCTTGCATGTTTCTTAAAGATTGCTCTAAGATTTTCATCTTCTTGGATATCTCATCTTGCTCCACTGTCTTACAAGGCTTTTCAGTTTCACCGGGAGCCTCAAAATGAGGAGCATGAAAGTGTGGAACCCAATCTTTGAAAGTTGGTTCTGGAGCATAGTGTTGGGCATCGGGGACTTTGAACACAGTCTCGTTAGAGGATCGAGGAAAAATAGCTTGTGGAGGAGCTGCAAGAGCATGACTGGCTAAAGGAGCGGGATATGATGTTTTTTTGGCGGGTAGAGTGTGAAAAGGTTGTGGGGAGATATCAGCAGCAGTAGGAACCTGGGTTTGTGATAGTGGTGGGATAGTTGCAGGGTTTTCACTGTAGTCAGTGGGGAACGAAGGTGGAGGATACACCCTGACCCAAAACGGATACATTTCTGTCATCTGTTGTTTCACCCTTTGGATCTCCTCCTTCAAATCTGAATCCGACTCCACAAACTCCCTCGATGGGTCAACAACGCTTGTGACAATTTGTTGCTAGCCATAGCTACCTTTATTTTTGACCTTGTGTTGTATGGAAGAGTTACCAGTTTAAGAATCACAAACCAACCACAGTTCTGCTCAATGGAGATATCAAAAGGGAACAAAATGAGGTCATCACGTTAGCGTTAGGGCATTTAACAGCAGCAAATATCACATTGTGTGCAATGCACCTAACAACAATTAATGGTTCAGAAATGACTTTGAGGGTTACGAGGTCACTTGGAATCATCCCAATTTGTTTATTTCAATCTTCTCTTTTCTTTTGTTTTCTGCCACTTCTTGGCTTGCTCATTTTCCTTCATCTTTTTTTTTATATATAATTATCACTCTTTTCTTTCCTCTCATTTCTTACATACCACAAGTTCACCCTCTTTTTTCTTTTCTCTTTTTTTATAAAAAAAATAATTCGATCGAACCCTATGTAGGTTGCCTAAATATCATGACACCATAAGTTCACTCTTTTTTTTTTCTTTTGTGACTACTCTGATGAGAAAAGAGAGACAAAAAGAAGCAATTTTTTTTTTTGAATTTTCTAGACATAATGTTCACCTATTCCAAACTCAAGCTTATCGAGCATATATTTTTGCTTCCTTTTTTCTGTTTTTTGAACAAACACTATATGGGAAATTATTAAGGAAAACCCCTAGAAAAGAAAAAATATTTTTGATTCTTCTTTTTTTTAGAAGAAAATCTAAATAATAAACCACAGAAAAATATTTTGAATTTTCATTTGATATCCTGATGCAAGATTTTGAAGCAAGCAATGAACAAAATATTTTTTCTCCAATGTACAATATCCTAAAGTTATAATGAAAATAAATTTTGTTTATTTTTTATTTTTACTAATTTCCCAAGATACACCTCAAAAGAAAATTCTTTTGGATTTTGGGATTAATACCTTACAGAAGCTTTTAAAGAGGTACTAAAAGAAATTCTCTCTTTTTTCTTTTGGTCTGAATATAGTAGAGGAAATATAAAAATAATTTTTATTTTGATATTAATTGCTTAAATAAAAAACAATCACAAAGGAAATTGTTTTTCTTCTTTTCTATTTCTAGAAATAGTATTCTAAAGAAAACTTCTAACGGAATAAAACACATAATTTCTATTATTTGTTTTGGCTTTTTTGACTTATAACACATTTCAAAATACAATAACAAAAGACTCGGAAAACTATGAAAAACTCAAACATCACCTAAAATGATCGACATTACTGTACAAAACTAGAGGGTAAAAGATGACATAAAAAAAACAACAGACTAAAACATAAAGAAAATCTCCTCAAACAAACTCCTGGAGTGGTCCTGATTGGATGGTCATGGTGCACTGCCATACCCATACCCTGGTAAATAGACCCACACCTGTATGAGAAAATTTTAACCAACACTATGTGAGATAATAACACTCCCTATTAGATACATGCACGACATGATTGAGACTGTTTTTGCAAAATGACTTATTTGGTCAAAAGTTGGCTAGAAGTACAAAATTTGGCTAAGACCCCGCAAAGCCAAGAACATAAGATTTACTAGGAAGATCGGACCCTATGTGGATTGCCTATGTATCCCGCCTCGAGAGACGAGAATCAGGTTCGTGTAGTTCGGACAGACTGGATACAGGTGAGAATTAAAAAAAATAACTAATTTAAAAAATAAATATTTTTTGTCTTTTCCTTGAAAATGATGAAAAATGTAAACTCTTTTTGGATTTTGTTTCCCTTTTTTTATTTTTATTATTTTCGGAAAATGATGAAAATCTGCAAAATCTTCTTTTTTTAAAAAAAATTTCATCTTTTGCTTTTACTTTTTCTTTTTCTTGATAAAAATGTGACATAAAACATAATCGAGCCCTACTTGCTTTATTTTTCACACTTCATCCTCTCTCTTTTTTTCATTTTTTTTCTTTTTCATTAGCCATCAACTATCATTGGTCCGCCAAATGATCTTTTTACCCTTGAAGAAATGCAACATGTAGCACGTAGGATGCATCAATATTGTCTATTATTTTGGGTACACCTGTCCTAGACGGACCCAACCCCTGTGTTGGGTCCCTAAAATCAAATGCACGTGATGCAAACAAACGTTTAAAAACACATAATTTCTATTTTATTTTATTTTTGCTTTTGTGACTTATAACATATTTCCAAATAAGAAATACAATAACAAAAAACTCGGTAAACTATGACAAACTCTAACATCATCTAAAATATTTGACATTACTGTACAAAACTAGAGGGTAAAAGATGACATAAAAAAACAACAGACTAAAACATAAAGAAAATCTCCGCAAACAAACTCTTGAAATGGTCCTGATTGGATGGTCCTGGTGCACTGCCATGCTCATACTCCGGTAAATAGACCCACACCTGTATGAGAAAACTTTAACCAACACTATGTGAGATAATAACACTTCCTATTAGATACATGCAAGATATGATTGAGACTGTTTTTGCAAAATGACTTATTTGGTCAAAAGGTGGCTAGAAGTGCAAAATTTGGCTAAGACCCCGCAAAGCCAAGAACATAAGATTTACTAGGACGATCAGAACCTATGTGGGTTGCCTACGTATCCCTCCCTGAGAGACGAGAATCAGGTTCGCATAGTTCGGGCAGACTGGATACAGGTGAGAATTAAAAAAAATAACTAATTTAGAAAAAATATATTTTTTGTCTTTGCCTTGAAAATGATAAAACATGTAAACTCTTTTTGGATTTTATTTTTCCTTTTTTTATTTTTATGATTTTCGAAAAATGATGAAAAACTGCAAAATCTTTTTATTTTTATTTTTCATCTTTTACTTTTTCTTTTTGTTGATAAAAATGTGACAGAAAACATAATCGAGCCCTACTTGCTTTATTTTTCACACTTCATCCTCTCTCTTTTTTTTATTATTTTCATTTTCGTTATCCATCAACTATCATTAGTCCGTCGAATGACCCTTTTACCCTTGAAGAAATGCAACATGTAGCACGTATGATGTATCAATATGGTCTATTATTTTGGGTACACCTGCCCTAGACGGACACAACCCCTGTGTTGAGTCCCCAAAGTTAAATGCACGTGATGCAAACAAATGTTCCTACTAGAGATCCGACATGTGGCTTTGTTATATTAGGTTTAAAACCTGGGTTTATTTTTCTAGACTTGGCTTACCTGAGCAGACAACTTGAGCCGGGGGGGGGGG
>MU720622.1:2521-49221 GCA_026770625.1 Nicotiana glauca
GGGGGGGGGGGGGGGGGTTGGAAGGGTAGTAGGATTGATGGTAACGTAAAAATTGAAATTTAAATATCGAAAACCTTTTTTTGGAGAGGGGGTAGGGTGGATTGGTGAGGGTGGGGAAGGTTGAGAAGGAGATTTGGAAAATGTTTTCCCTTCTTTTGATAAGGAAAACATTTTCCTCCAATTTGAGAAAAATGAATGATAAGAAAAATATGTTCCAAAACATTTAAGCAAACCAAACATGGGAAAATTAGAAAATATTTTTCTAGATACCAAACACACCCTTAGTCTCTCCATCTTTTCATGCTCTTTTTAGTTCTTTTTTTTTTGTCCTTTATTTTTTTGATGAGATCCACAGCCATAAAATTGATAGCCTCTTTGGAAAATTTCTCAAGTTAAATCTCCATTCCAAACATCTACCAAACTTAATCTGAATATTAAGAAAATCAGTTTGTAAAACACAAATTAATTAAGGGAACTTACCAGTCCAAATTGGAAAATACGCTTCATTGTCTCATCCAAATGCTGTTTTCATCCCCATAAGGGTATCTTATCACATCGCTCCTGACCTTACAGAAAGAAAATCCTATTACTAGTTAGTCAGTAACATGAAAAATTATCCATACTGAACATGAAATAACTGAAATGAAATCCGTGAGTAGAGTCAAAAGAAGTAATAATAGCAAATCACCAATATTAGGAAACAATGGCATTTTCTCTTCATATTTATCTTAGTAGAAGAATCATATCAGGAATTATAAAGGCTTGACTTGATCCAGTGATATTCAACAAGTTACTCACCGTATCTCATTACATACGCCCAAGTTTGTGGGTCATGGTTTTTAAGATAGGAATAGCACATATATATTATTTAGTGTTTAAATTGGTCTTCGGGGAACAGAACATAAAATAATTCTTTTAAGAGGAGTAAAAATGGCCTCCATGTAATTATTGTGCAGCCTAAGGTTCAACAAAATTGTATTTTTCCCATTACTAAACATTACTATCGGGCTATTGAAAATGGAAATGAGGATGTTTAACTTGATAAGAGACTATTATCTTTGATTTTCGAGTATCACAAACTTTTGCCAGATTAACGATGCTAAAATTGCATGACTTCGCAAAAAAGATTGGAGCTTCTTGGCATGGATTAACATGCTTTAAGGAAAGCATCAAGTGGCAGAAGGGCATTTCCGGTAGTCAACAAAAGAACATTACCTGCTTCAGGATTGGAGTAGCACATTTTTCCCATAATAGTTGAGCATCTGAGTACGTTCACTACTAAGGAAACGACGATATTATATAGATGTCATATTAGGTCACTCAAATATCGTTAATTCATTTACCGACATTTAATTTATATTTGTACTAAATGTCGTAAATTTCGGTGTCGGGAATTTTCCGACATTTATGTTAATGTCGGTAAGAGATTTGCGACATTTATAAAATTGTCACTTGAAATTTATGACATTTAGCCTAATGTTGGTAAAAAATTTGCGACATGTATTTATAGCCTTTTTAAAATAGAATTTTTACATTCCTATGCCATATAGTAAACGAAAAAGGCCTAAAAATGTTACTCAACTTTCAGGAATGGTCTATCCATGCCATCCGTTAAAAACAATGCTTATTTCATGCCACTACCGTTAAAGAAATGGCCCATTCATGCCATGATTGACTAACGACAATGGCATGAATGAGCCAAATAAAAATTGAGCAGTTAGTCAATAATGGCATGGATGAGTCATTTCTTTAATAGCAGTGGGATGAAAATAGCAATTTTTTAATGGATGGCATGGATAAACCATTTCTAAAAGTTGAGTGATATTTCTAGGCATTTTCTGAAGTTTGGTCTTATAAGATGTTCTCACAGAAATTACAACTTTTATGAACTACTTATTTGTGAAAGTTCAACAGAAAAAGTAAAAGTAAGAAAGGACCTCAGTACCAGAAATAGGTATATGCACGCAATTAGAGAATAATGTTTCCTGAGAAATTAGTTTTGGGAATCAAGATACTACAAATTTTCATTGACTAGTTAATGAATGCATGGCGATCCGACCTGTCGTCTCATGAGTTACAGCTCTATTTCCCCCATTTTTCTGCTTCTTTATGATTCATTATCAGTGTCTTGTGTGATCGAGTTGGTTTGGAGTGATTATAGTAGGAAATGAGACACTTAGACTCTTTTAAGAAGGCTTGAGTTGGAAAAGGCAACCAGATGTGGACTTATGAGTTAAAGGGTTCGGATATGAATTTCGATGATTTGGTTAGCTTCGGGGGATGATCTGTGACTTAGGAGCGTGATCGGAAGTGATTTTGGATGTCCGGTATAGAATTAGGCTTGAATTGACGAAGTTGGTATTTTGGCGAATATCGGTTGATAGGTGAGATTTTGATCCAAGGGTCGGAATGGGATTCTGAGAGTTACTGTAGCTTCGTTATGTGATTTGGAATTTGTGTGTAAAAATTTCAGGTCATTTGGAAGTGATTTCATCGGGTTTTTGATCAAATGCGTGTTTCAGAAGTTTTAGAAGAACTTAGGCTTGAATCCGATGTAATTTGATGGTTTTGGTGTTGTTTGAGGTGTTTTGATGATTGGAACAAGTTTGCATGATGTTTTAGGAGGTGTTGGTGCTTTTGGTTGAGGTCCCGAGGGCTTCGGGGTGATTTCAGATAGCTAACGAGAAGAATTTGGACTTGTGTTATTGAAGCAAATTCTGTTGTTGCTGGTATTTCCGCACTTGCGGAAAGGGGACCGCAGGTGCGGTCTCGCAGGTGCGAAGTGGAGGCTGCAGGTGCAAGTTTTATCTAGGTGGTTGTTTCAATATAAGCGGATGAGGAGCCGCAGCTGCGGTATCGCAGATGCGGTGCAGATGGTCGTAGAAGCGGGAAAAGCAAGACAGGTAGGGACCGCAGATACGGATAGGGAGCCGCATATACGGAATCGCAGATGCGACAAGTTGACCGCAGATGTGGGATTAGGGCCTTAAGTGAATTTCCGCAGATGCGGAGGGTGTGACCGTAAAAGCGGTACCGCATAAGCGGATTTTGGACCACAGATGCGGTTTTGCCTGGGCAGAAGGTATTTATAGAAGTGGGCCCGGGGCTCGGGTTTTGCTAATTTCGAGATTTTAGATATTTTTTGATTATTTTTGATTGGGTATGTTTTGTTAGTATATTGTGACGTATTCATTGAGGTTTTGATCAGATTCGACGCGCAAGGAGATCGATTTGAGAGGCAAGAGAATAGCGAGCTAGAGTTTGGCCGGCTTGAGGTGAGTAACGATTATAAATGATGTCCTGAGGGTTTGAAACCTCTGATTTGCACAACGTAGTGCTATGTTGAGGTGAGACACACGCTGTATGATGGGCGTGGGGTCCTTTACTACTAGGGACTGTGACTTAGTCTAACCCGATTGGTGATTTTTACCATATTTTGACTAAGGTTTAATTATTATCATTATGATCTGGGCTAGTTTCCATGTTCAGGGCCTTGTGCCGTCCTGTAGAACCCTTAGGGGCATATTTACAGATTATCCTCACTTTACTTGTTAAAAATCATACCCTCAGTCATGTTTCTAACTGCTTAACACAATATGAACTGGTTGTTGAAATGCTAAACCTAAATGAAAGTAATATGTGGGCCGTGATCCCTATCTTATATTAGTATGCCCGAGAGGCTGTGTTTATATTGACTGAGAGGGGTTGAGAACCCAATAGTGTGGATGTTTTATATGTTATGGATCGGGCTGCACGCCGCAACAATATATTTATATGGATCAGGCTGCATGCCGTAGCAAATGTATATTTATATATATATGGATTGGGCTGCGCGCCGCAGCAATATAGCGCTTGGGCTATAGGAGCACCTCCAGAGTCTTCACACACCCAGTGAGCACAGTCAACTATTGTTATGGATCGGGCTGTGTGCCACAGCGATACACGGATCGGGCTGCATGCCGTAGTGGTATATTTATGATTTCGGTTATTGTGGATAGTATATGAGTGAGTACTGAGGAAAAGTAATAAATAAATGAAGAATATGCTCGAGGAATGGATTTTATACTTGATGAATACTGGTTAAGTTACCTGTTCTACCTGGTTTTAAGGAATTTCACCTGACTTTCTTCATTATCTGTTGTTTAAATGGCTTTACTGCTTTGATATAGAACCGCTTAGTGCCTTTACACGATTTCATACTGTCAGTCATTATTTATTATTATTACTCACTAGGTCAGAGCACTCATAATATTCCCTGCACCGTGTGTGCAGATCCAGGTGTTCATGAGGTGTAGTACGAGCCAACCCGCGGTTCAGATTCCACCGGAGTTATCGATGTAGTTGCAGGGTGTCCGCAGACCCGATTTCTCCCTCTATCTTTATTTACCTTTTTTCGCATTTTAGATTGTTCCTGTATTAAACTGTTGAACTCATGTAATAGATGCTCTTGACTTGTGACACCGGATCAGTGGGCCATTGTAGAGATTATTATTATTGTGGTTTCCGCAGATTTTATCTCTTATTTCAGACTTCTATTCATATTGGTTTGGTAATTTAATTCTGTTAATCGGTATTGAATTTTAAAGAAAGGGATTGAGAGTGTTGAATTGGTCGGGCTTGCCTAGCATTGTGTTGGACGCCATCACGACCGGGGTTGGGGTCGTGAGAAGTTGGTATCAGAGTCTAGGTTACTATGTCTCCCGAGTTATGAGCCAGTTTCGTAGTGTCTTGTGGATCAGTATGGAGACGTCTGTATTTATCCTCGAGAGGCTACGGAACATTTAGGAAAAAGTTCATATTCTTGAAATTCTTGTTGTGCGACTTTGTTGAATCGAGAACTAAACCTCTACTATTCTATTCTCTCACAGATGGTGAGGACACGAGCTACCAGACGAGGTGGACAGCCACCAGTATCACCTACTAAGGCCACTAGAGGCCGTGGACGTGGTCGTGTTCATGGCAGAGGTAGAGTAGCGAGGGAAGCATCTGTTGATCCACCAACTGCTCAGCTCTGGATCAGACTCCAGCAGCACCAGTTCAGGCACCAGCTGTGCCCATCGTGATTCCGGGTCTACAAGAGACCTTGACACAGATTTTGACAGTTTGCACTGGGCTGGCTCAGGCACTTTCAGCCACCATAGCAGCAGCTACTTCGCAAGCCGGGGGAGGCAATCAGACCCTCGCTGCTCGCACACCTGAGCAGGTAGTTCAGGGACTACAGATGCCAGAGGCACCTCCAGCTCAGCAAGTTGAACCAGTGCAGAAGTTCAGGGTTCCAGCTATGACGGAGGATGAGTGGCATCATCTTGAGAGGTTTGGTAGACTTCAGCCTCCGACATTCAGTGGTGCTGAGGGCGAGGATGCCCAAGGTTTTCTTGATAGGTGCCAGCAGATGCTCCATACAGAAGGGATTCTTGAGTCTAGCAGTGTGACATTTACCACTTTTCAGTTTACTGGGGCTGCCTTCACTTGGTAGGGGGCGTATGCGAGGCGTAGGCCTGTTGGTGCAACACCCCTTAATTGGCATAAGTTCTCCACTCTCTTATTGGAGAAGTATGTACCGCAGTCCCGCAGAGAGTAGTTGCGTAGGCAGTTCGAGTGGTTGACACAGGGAGATATGGTCATGAATCAGTACGAGATGAGTTTTCCAGAGTTGGCTCGTCATGCCACCTGGATGATTTCGTCAGACCATGAAAGGATCAGGAGATTTGTGGACGGCCTTAACTGCTATCTCCGTATTCTGGTGACTATAGAGAGAGTATTGGGTGCTACATTTGAGGAGGTGGTGGATATCACTCGTGAGATTGAGTCAGTTCGCCTTCGAGAGCAAGAGGAGAGGGAGGCCAAAAGGCCTCGTGGATCGGGCAGTTACAATGGTACTCCTTCGAGGGGCCAGTTCCAGCATGGTAGAGGTCGTTCTTTCAGGACTGCTCAGTCAGCCCATCAAAAGTATCATGGGGCATCTTCAGGTCGTGGTCATCATGGATCTCAGCAAGGCCAGCCTTCACTCAGCGCCCTCCCAGCTCAGAGTTCATCTCGTGCCCTATCAGCTCTGGGTTTTTCTATGCCGAGTGCACTTGCTAGTCACTCAGGTGCGAGGGGTTCCCTTCATTCCTTATCTCCAGCAACGGGTATTTGTTATGAGTGCGGAGAGTTTGGTCACATGAGGAGGCAGTGTCCTCGACTCCGTGACGGTTAGCATCAGCAGAGGGGTCAGCCCTTGACTTTTGCTCCAGTTACTTCACCACCCACCCAGTCAGCTAGGGGTGGAGATCAGGCGGTGGCCAGGCTCATTTTTATGCTATATCAGGCAAGACAAACGCCATTGCTTCAGATGCTGTCATTACAGGTATTGTTTCAATCTGCCACAGAGATGCCTCTGTAATATGTTATGTGGGTTCCACCTATTCATATGTGCCTTCATATTTTACTCGTTATTTGGTTAAGCCCCGAGAGTCTCTTTCTTTACCTGTTCATGTGTCTACCCCGGTGGGCGATACTGTTGTTATGGACCGTATGTACCATTCATGTATTGTGATTATTGGGGGTCTAGAGACCCGAGTTGATCTATTGCTATTGAGCATGGTGGAATTTGATATTATTTTATGCATGAATTGGTTATCTCTGTGTCATGTTATTCTAGACTATCATGCTAAGACAGTCACTTTGGCTATGCCGGGTGTACCGCGGATCGAGTGGCATGGTATGACTGATTATGTTCCTGGCAGAGTGATTTCTTTCTTGAAGGCCCATTGTATGGTTGGGAAGGGTTGTCTTCCATATCTAGCTTTTGTGAGGGATGTTGGAGCTGAGACTCCTAGTATTGATTCTGTTCCAGTTGTGAAGGATTTTCCCGATGTATTTCTTGCAGACCTACCAGGCATGCCACCGGACAGGGATATTGATTTTGGTATTGACTTGGTGCCGGGCACTCAGCCCATCTCCATTCTACCATATCGTATGGCACCATCGGAGTTGAAATAATTGAAGGAGCAGCTTCAGGAACTCATAGATAAGGGGTTCATTCGGCCTAGTGTGTCACCATGGGGTGCGCCAGTTCTGCTTGTGAAGAAGAAGGATGGCACTATGAGAATGTGTATTGACTGCAGGCAATTGAACAAAGTAATAGTGAAGAACAAATATCCCTTGCCTTGCATTGACGATTTATTTGACCAGTTTCAGGGAGCGAGGGTGTTCTCCAAGATTGATCTCCATTCGGGCTATCACCAGTTGATGATTAGGGATTCAGATATTCTTAAGACTGCTTTCAGGACTAGATATGGTCATTATGAGTTACTTGTCATGTCTTTCGGGCTGACCAATGCCAAAGCAGCGTTTATGCATTTGATGAACAATGTATTTCAGCCTTATCTGGATTCGTTCGCTATTGTTTTCATTGATGATATTCTGGTGTACCCGCGTAGTTAGGATGAGCACACAGAGCATTTGCGAGTTGTATTGCAAAGATTGAGGGAGGAGAAGCTTAATGCAAAGTTCTCCAAGTGTGAGTTTTGGCTCAGTATAGTGGCTTTCTTGGGGCACGTGGTGTCCATCGAGGGTATTCAGGTTGATCCAAAGAAGATAGAGGCAGTTCAGAGTTGGCCTAGACCGTCCTCAGCCTTAGAGATTCGTAGCTTTCTTGTGTTGGCAGGCTATTATCACCGATTTGTTCAGGGATTCTCATCCATTGCACCGCCTTTGACCAAGTTGACTCAAAAGGGTGCTTCATTTGTATGGTCGGACGAGTGCGAGGAGAGCTTTTAGAAGCTCAAGATAGCTTTCACCACAACTCATGTATTTAAGATTTGGAGGCATTACTTGTATGGCGTATCTTGTGAGGTATTCACCGATCATCACAATCTTCAGCATTTGTTCAAGTAGAAGGATCTTAATTTGAGGCAGCGACAGTGGCTAGAGTTACTGAAGGACTATAATATTACTATTCTGTATCATCCGGGGAAGGCCAATTTAGTGGTGTTTTGAGCTGAAAGGTAGTGAGTATGGGGAGCTTGGCATACATTCCAGTTCAGGAGAGGCTATTTTCAGTTGATGTTCAGGCCTTGGCCAATCGGTTTGTGAGATTAGATATTTCGGAGCCCAGTCGGGTGTTGGCTTGTGTGGCTTCTCGGTCTTCTATATATGACCACATCAGAGAGCGCTAGTATGATGATATGCACCTTCTTGTCCTTAAGGACAGGGTTCAGCATGATGATGCCAGAGACGTGACCATTGGTGATGATTGTGTGTTAAGGATGCAGGGCCTGATTTGCATGCCCAATGTGGATGGGCTTCAGGAGTTGATATTGGAGGAGGACCATAGCTCACGGTATTCCATTCATCTGGGTGCCGCGAAGATGTATTAGGATCTTAGGCAGCACTATTGGTGGCAGAGGATGAAGAAAGATATTGTGGACTTTGTAGCTCGGTGTCTCAATTGTCAGCAGGTGAAATATAAACATCAGAGACCGGGTGGCTTGCATCAGCAGATGGTTATTCCCGAGCGGAAGTGGGAGAGAATCACTATGGATTTTGTTACAGGACTCCCATGGACTTTAAAGAAATTCGATGCTATTTGAGTGATTGTGGACAGGCTGACCAAGTCCGCGCACTTCATTCCTATTTGTACTACTTATTCTTCTGAGCGGCTGGCAGATATTTGTATTTGGGAGATTGTTCGGTCGCATGGTGTCCCAATTTACATCATATCAGATTGGGGCACTCAGTTTACCTCCCAGTTTTGGCAGACTGTTCAGCGAGAGTTGGGTACTCAGGTGCAGCTGAGCACAACTTTTTACCCTCAGACGGACGGGCAGTCCGAGTGTACCATTCAGATACTAGAGGATATGCTACACGCCTGTGTTATTGAGGTTGGAGGGTCATGGTATTGGGTTCTACCACTTTTAGAGTTTGCCTACAACAACAGCTACCAACCGAGCATTCAGATGGCTCCGTATGAGGATTTGTATAGGAGGCGGTGTAGATCTCCAATTGGTTGGTTCGTGCTCGGTGAGGCTAGGCTATTGGGAACAGATTTGGTCCAGGATGCATTAGAGAAGGTAATGGTGATTTAGGAGAGACTCCATACAGCACAGTCTAGATAGAAGAGTTATGCGGACAGGAAGGTTCGAGATGTGTCCTACGTGGTTGGTGAGAAGGTCCTGTTGAAGGTTTCACCTACAAAGGGTGTTATGAGATTCGAAAAGAAAGGGAAATTGAGTCCGCGGTTCATTGGGCCTTTTGAGGTACTCCGAAGGATTGGGGAGGTGGCTTATGAGCTTGCCTTGCCACCCAGCTTGTCAAGCGTGCATCCAGTTTTTCATGTCTCTATGCTCCAGAAGTATATTGGAGACTCGTGCCATGTTTTGGATTTCTATACGGTTCAGTTGGAGGGTGATTTGACTTATGATGTAGAGCCAGCAGCCATTTTGGATCATCAGGTTCGAAAGTTGAGGTCAAAGGATGTTGCTTTGATGAAGGTGCAGTGAGAGGTCTTCTGGTGGAGGAGTCTACCTGGGAGACCAAGCGGGATATGCGGAGCAGATACCCTCACTTGTTTGAGGCTTCAGGTATGTTTCTTGACTCGCTCGAGGACGAGCGTTTGTTTAAGTTGGGGAGGATATGACGACCCGACCCGTCGTCTCATGAGTTACCGCTCCATTTCCCCTATTTTTCTGCTTCTTTTTTATTCATTATCAGTGTCTTGTGTGATCGGGTTGGTTTGGAGTGATTATAGTAGGAAATGAGACACTTAGTCTCTTTTGAGAAAGCTTGAGTTGGAAAAGGCAACCAGATATGAACTTATGAGTTAGATGGCTCGAATATGAATTCTAATGATTTGGTTAGCTTCGAGGGATGATTTGTGACTTAGGAGCGTGATCGGAAGTGATTTTGGAGGTCCGGTGTAAAATTAGGCTTGAATTGGCGAAGTTGGTATTTTGGCGAATTCCGGTTGATAGGTGAGATTTTGATCTGAGGGTTGGAATGAGATTCCGAGAGTTTCTGTAGCTTCGTTATGTGATTTGAGATGTGTGTGTAAAATTTTAGGTCATTTGGAGGTGATTTGCTCGGGTTTTTGATCAAATGCGTATTTCGAAAGTTTTAGAAGAACTTAGGCCTGAATCCAATGTAATTTGATGGTTTTGGTGTTGTTTGAGGTGTTTTGATGATTGGAACAAGTTTGAATGAGGTTTTAGGAGGTTTTGGTGCTTTTAGTTGAGGTCCCGAGGGTCTCGGGGTGATTTCGGATAGCTAACGGGAAGAATTTGGACTTGTGTTATTGCAGCAAATTCTGCTGTTGCTGGTATTTCCGCACCACGGAAAAGGGACCGCAGGTGTGAAGGGGAGGCCGCAGGTGCGAGTTTGGTCTAGGCGGTTATTTCCGCAGAAGTGGACGAGGAGCCGCATCTGCGATATCGCATATGCGGTGCGGATGGTCGCAGAAGCGGGAAAGGCAAGACAAGTAGGGACTGCAGATGCTGATAGGGAGCTACATCTGCGGAATCGCAGATGCGACAAGTTGACCACAGATGAGACAAGTTGACCGCAGATGCGGGATTGGGGCCTTAAGTGAATTTCCGCAGATGCGGAGGGTGTGACCGTAGAAGCGGATTTTGGACCGCAGATGCGGTTTTGCCTCAGCAGAAGGTAATTAAGTTCTTCTTCGCGAATTTTGAAGGGTTTATCATTTCCAACATCGGACTTGAAGGATTGTGGGCGAATTTAAAGAGGGATTTAAAGGAGCTTCGATAAGGTAAGGATTTTAGGATCCAAAACACGATTCTATGGTTCTATTTCATGAATTAGGTCTGGAAATTTAAGGAATTGATGGACAAAAATGGTGGTTTAGGGCTTGAACTTAAGAGAGTAAAAATTGAGGATTTGAAGGGTCAATTGAACTCCGATTCTTGTGTTTTTGATTTGTATAAACTCATGGGGAGATAAGGAGTCTAATGAGGTGAAAATTTATGAATTTCGAGAAGTGGGCCCGCGGCTTGGGTTTTGCTAATTTTGAGATTTTTGATATTTTTTTGATTCTTTTTTATTAGTTATTGTTTCCTTAGCATATTGTGACGTATTCGTTGTGGTTTTGATAAGATTCGACGCGCGAGGAGGTCAATTTGAGAGGCAAGGGCATAGCGAGCTAGAGTTTGGTCGGCTTGAGGTGAGTAATGATTTTAAATGATATCCTGAGGGTTTAAAACCCCGGATTTGCACAACGTAATGCTATATTGAGGTGAGACACACGCTGTATGATGGGCGTGGGGTCCTTTAATACTAGGGACTGTGACTTGGTCCATCCCGATTGGTGCTTTTTACCGTATTTTGATTGAGGTTTAATTATTATCATTATGATCTGGGCTAGTTGCCATGTTTGGGGCCTTGTGCCGACTTGTAGAACCCTTAGGGGCATTTTTACTGATTATCCTCACTTTACTTGTTAAAAATCATACCCTCAGTCATGTTTCTAACTGCTTAACATAATATGAACTGGTTGTGAAATGCTAAACCTAAATGAAAGTAATATGTGGGCTGAGATCCCTATCTTATATTAGTATGCCCGAGAGGCTGTGTTTATATTGACTGAGAGGGGTTGAGAACCCAATAGTAAGGATATTTTATATGTTATGGATCGGGTTGCATGCCGCAGCAAATGCATATATATATATATATATATATATATATATATATGGATCGGGCTGCGAGCCGGAGCAATGTAGCGCTTGGGCTGTAGGAGCCCCTCCGAAGTCTGCACACCCCCAGAGATCGCAATCGACTATTGTTATGGATCGGGCTGTGCGCCACATCGATATAAGGATCGGGCTGCACACCACAGTGGTATATTTATGATTTCGGTTATTGTGGATTGTATATGAGTGAGTACTGAGGAAAAGTAATAAATAAATGAACAATATGCTCGAGGAGAGGATTTTATACTTGATGAATACTGGTTAAGTTACTTGTTCTACCTAGTTTTAAGGAATTTCACCTGACTTTCTTCATTATCTGTTGTTTAAATGGCTTTACTACACTGATATAGAACCGCTTAGTGCCTTTACGCGATTTCATACTGTCAGTCATTATTTATTATTATTACTCACTAGGTCGGAGTTCTCACATTACTCCCTGCACCGTATGTGCAGATCCAGGTGTTCCTGAGGTGTAGTACGAGCTATCCTGCGGTTCAGATTCCACCGGAGTTATCGAGGTAGCTGCATGGCGTCCGCAGACTCGATTTCTCCCTCTATCTTTCTTTACCTTATCCGCATTTTAGACTGTTCTTATATTAAACTGTTGAACTCATGTAATAGAGGCTCTTGCCCTATGACACCGGATCAGTGGACCATTGTAGAGATTATTATTATTGTGGTTTCCGCACATTTTATCTCTTGTTTCAGACTTCTATTCTTATTGATTTGGTAATTTAATTCTGTTAATTGGTATTGAATTTTAAAGAAAGGGATTGAGCGTGTTGAATTGGTCGGGCTTTCCTAGCACTGTGTTGGTTGCCATCACGACTGGGGTTCGGGTCGTGACACAATGTGACCAAAATATAAATAGCTCTCTATTTATATTATAGTTTCATTGGAAATTAGACGGTAAATCCAACGGCAGAGTGACTCACAAAGAGAAAATATGGAAAATAAACACTTAAAAGGGTTTATTTGATTTTTATTTATGTATAATTGGATATTTACCTTCATGGAATTTAATTATTTGAATATATCTTATCATTTACTTCATCATATTTATGTTTCGTAATCTTCATAAGGTGCCCGCAAAATCTGATAAAAACTTCATTCCGTTTGAGACCAACAACAAACCCACTAGTGGGGAAATATGCGATGTTATTTCTCCCCACTATAAGGATTCGTCCAGGTGAATCTAGTAATAGTCAGAATGAACTCCAGTTAAGTCATATGAATTTTATAATTTGGAACTGTAGGGGTGCTCAGTCAGTAGAGTTTCGTAAGAACTTTAGGTCCTTATTAGACTATAATCGACCTACTTTAGTGGTACTTTTGGAAACACACTGTCAATCCCACCAGCTTCTGAAG
Organism: Nicotiana glauca; assembly: GCA_026770625.1. Taxonomy (NCBI): domain Eukaryota; kingdom Viridiplantae; phylum Streptophyta; class Magnoliopsida; order Solanales; family Solanaceae; genus Nicotiana; species Nicotiana glauca. The sequence continues at coordinate 15,577 of MU720622.1, forward strand.
GATGACTTCTAGTTCACAAGTATGATAGAGGTATCTGCAGTAGGGCAATCAGGAGGGATAGTTATTTTATGGAATGCTGCCCTTTTAAATGTAGCACAGGTGGCCACATCTACACAGGAGATGCATTTCTATGTCCAGGTTCTTCCCTTACCCTTTACTTTTTTATTAAGTGCTATTTATGCAAGCAATTATTTGGCTTCCAAACTAGTATTATGGGATAATATTAGGTGTACTTTTTATACTTATAAGTGGCCTTGGTTGTTAGAGGGAGATTTTAATAAAATAATACATGCCTCAGATAAATTTGGAGGTTTGCCTATCAACAATGCTAGAGCTAATAGATTATTAGACTGTTTTAATTACTGCCTTTTAACGGATTTAGGATACAAGGGTAGTCGTTATACTTAGACAAATGGTAGACATAACAATGTTAATATTTTAGAACATATTGATCGTGTGTTAGCTAATTATGAATAGATATCTAATTATTGTGATGCTTTGGTAACACACCTTCCTCGAACTCATTCTGATCATTGTCCTATCAAAATCAAATTACAACACTGTTTTTTGCCTAGGAAAAAATTATTTAGGTTAGAATCTATATGGACTAACATCCTACTTTTGCAATAGTCATAGAGCAAGTTTGGGCAGAAAAACTTCATTTAATTCCTGCCATTAACCAATTTATGGAATCAATCCACGTGTGGAATAAAAATACTTTCTGTAACACTTTTAAGCGGAAAAAAAAATTACTAGCAAGATTAGGTGGGATTCAAGCCTCTATTCACTATCCAACTAGTCAATTTTTACAAGGCTTGGAAAAGTCACTAACTAAGGAGTTTAATCACATTCTCCAGCTTGAAGAGGATTTTTGGAAATTAAAATCAAGAATTAATTGGTTAAATAATGGTGATGTTAACACCTAATTTTTCCACCTAACAACTTTAAATAGATGCAGGAATAATCGTGTAACTTCTCTTCAAGACTTAGTTGGAAATTGGATTACTGACCCTCACAAAATTAGAGATGACACTACAACTTGCTATAGTCATCTCTTTACTACTCAAAAAACCAAGTCTACTCATACCTCTTTTGTACACCCCTTTAATATTCTCACCTCCATGGAGCAAAGTAGATTAAATAACCCTTTATAGGATTTTGAAATTATGAATGCCTTATACTCATTTCAACCACTTAAGGTACCCGTCCATGATAGCTTACACCCAGTTTTTTTTATCAAAAGCATTGGCATATTATAGAAAATTCTGTCAAATACTTTTGTCATAAGGTGTTCCTGGATAGATTGACCCTACTATAAATACAACTTTTATTTGCTTTATTCCCAAAAACAAGAATGCTTCTACTATATCACAATACCGACCTATTAGCCTTTGTAATACCATCTATAAGATTATTACAAAAATTATTGTTAACCAAATAAAACTAGTTTTGGAACATCTTATCCATCAAACTCAATCCAGTTTTCAAAAAAATAGACGAGCAGCTAATAATGCAATTATAGTACAAGAACTTATTACTAGATTTCATAAAATGAAGGGTAAACATTCTAATATGCTACTCAAGTTGGATCTTGAAAAGGCTTTTGATAGACTGGAATGGTCCTTCATTTATAACACTATACAAAATCTAAATTTTCCTCAAAAATTATAAAGCTAATAATGTCTTGTATTACCACTACCTCTACAACTCTTTTAATAAATGGTACACCTACAGACTGTTTTACACCTACAAAAGGTATTAGACAAGGTGACCCTCTTTCGCCTTATATTTTTATTTTATGTTTAGAAGTGCTATCAAGGAAAATAACCTGATTACCACATTTGGCATCCCATTTCAATAGGTAGAAGAGGACCTCAATTACGTCATCTATTCTTCGCTGATGATATTATTTTGATATCAAAAATTACTTCTACATCATGTCAGTCCATAATTAACACCATCAATAAATTTACTCATCATTCAGGGAAAATTATTAACTTTGACAAATCAAGAATTTTCTTCTCTAAAAATAGTCCTGCTCATATGAAGGTTGACATGCAACATACGTTTCATATAAGGGAGGGAACACATTTTGATAAATATTTAGGGTTTCCTATTTTTAGTTCAAGACCCATTAAAGCAGATTTTTAGTTTTTATTTGAAAATTTTAAATCTAAGTTAGCCGGATGGAAAACTCATTTCCTAAAAAAAGCGGAAAGGCAAACTCTGATAAGATCAACTCTAAATAATTTTCCTAACCATATAATGCAATATATCACCCTGCCTTCGTGCATTATTTCCTCCCTCAATATATACCAAAGCAATTTTCTATGGGGAACTACTCCTCAAAAGAAAAAAATTACATCTCTTAAAATGGTCCTTGGTTACTCAACCCTTAGAACAAGGGGGATTGAGCATTCAAAATCTCTGTCTTAACAATAATGCCTTGCACTCTAGTCTTGCTTGGAGATTATTTCAAAACCCTAATCAGCTATGGGCACAAGTCTTACTACATAGTCACCTTAGGCCTCATAAGTTCAGTAATATTAGTGGTTCAAGAATTTGGTCTAACATTCTTAAGGGTTGGTCAAATTGTAGACTAGGTTATAAATGAAACCTAGCTAACGTTAATCATGTAAATTTTTGGATGGAACCATGGGTAGATCATAATTCTCTAGTTTGTAATTATATTTATAGACCTCTACCCAAAGGGGAGGAAAACAAAAGAGTGTGTGACGACCCACCGGTCGTCTTAAGAATTAACGCCCCGATCTCCTATTAACTGCTTCTCCTAAGTTAATTTTTGCTATTTTGGTTTGCGATTGGTCATTTCCTTCAGAAACCGTAGAAGCGATGTTGTACCAACAGAAGCGGCGTGAGGCCGGCAGAAGCGGTTGCCTATTCGCAGAAGCGGAATGTGGTCACTTAAGTGTAAGTCACAGAAGCGGCATTTGGTCCGCAAAAGTGGGACTGCACTTGACCGCAGAAGCGGAAATCCCTAACCAAAAATAGTAATTTTGAGGGTTTAGTTTCAAAAGTTGGAAAAATCAAATTGGAGCTCGGGAGAGGGCAATTTTGAGAGGGTTTTGAAGAGAAAATTATTGGGTAATATTTCTTTAATCCTTTCTACTTATATTCCATCAATCTTTAGTTAATTTCAACATTTAATTTTGAAATTTTGGTAGAAATTGGGGGAAAAGTTCTTAAACCTTTAATTGAGAATTTGAGAGGTCATTTGAACTCTGATTTCAGTGTTCTTGTTATGTATAGACTCATGAGAGTACGAAGGTCCTGAAAATGTCAAAATTATCCGGTTTCGAGACGTTAGCCTGAGGAGCATTTTGGTCATTTTATCTAAATTCGCGTCTTAGCTTTAAATTAAATAGTAAAATCAGTTGCTTGAGGTGTTATTTACGATATGTAATTGAATTGAATAGATTTGGGCCATTTGGAGTAGGAAACTCGTGGCAAAGGCATGGTTTCTAGTTGATTTTGTGCCGGTTCGAAGTAAGTGACTTGTCTAACCTTGTGTGGAGGACCTTTCCCCTTAGGATATGATATTTTGTAATTGAATGCTTTGTACGTGAGGTGACGAGCGCGTACTTGAGCTAATTGTTGAAAATCCAGTTTTTTACTTACGATATTGACACTGAGTTTTGTTTCGAATTTGCTTATTTCTACTTGCAATTATAACCTGTGTTAGATTAGAAAAGCATGTTTGGTTGATTTAAATTGCCTATTTGCTTATGTTGCCTTAATTTTACTACCTGAAGCATGTTAGGCTAGCACTACCTGTTGTTTGTAATTTCGTACTTCATTTCTGAATATCTTCTGGTTGTGGTTGCGCGTTTACATTGGGACTACGGATGTGGGATTCCGGTAGCTCCTCCTTATTTTTTTACTTTGGGACTACGGGTTAGATTCCCAGTAGATCCCCCCTGCACTTTCACATTGGGACTACGGGTTAGATTCTTAGTAGATCCCCCCGCACGTTGATAGTTGGACTATGGAACGGTATCCCGGGAGATCGTTCGGATATTCTCATATGATGGACTACGGGACGGTATCCTGGGAGCTCCTCAGAGAGTTGATGAAATGGATTACAGGACGGTATCGTAGGAGATCCTAATTGTTGGTACTGGTATTGAGCTGTTTCACTCTGTGTTACCTTATTTTCTGCGTGCTATTGTTGCTTCGTATAATTTGTCTTACTTTATAAATTTTATTCGTTATTTCTCTTTATTTCATGTTGCTGCAAGGTTTATTATTATATTTTATCTCAGTAGGGCCCTGACCTTCCTTGTCACTATCCAATCGAGGTTAGGCTTGGCACTTACTAAGTACCGCTGTGGTGTACTCATGCCCTTCCTGTGTTTGTTTTTCATGTAAAGATCTAGGTACCTCCACTCAGGCGCAATATCCTTGAGGCGGGGAGAGCTACGGAGACTTCGAGCTATATCTGCACCGTCCATAGACCGAAGAGTCTCCTTCTTTATTATATCTATAGTACTTAGTTTTATATCATACCCTTGATGTAGACACTCTGGAGATTAGAGCATTTACAGTACTTCTTTAGCTTGTGTTTCTCGTGAGTTTGTATACTTCCGCATTATTGATTAATATATGTCGAGCGGCATCTTTTATAAAGTTTTCTTTCAATTATTCAGTTTTAAATAATTTATTCTGCAAGCAATGTTGTTTTCCGCATTGTTAGGCTTACCTAGTTATAGGAACTAGGTGCCATCACGACATGTTCACGGAGGGCGAACTGGGGTCGTGAAAAGTTGGTATTAAAGCTCTAGGTTCATAGAAGTCCTGGAACACAAGCCAATTTATTAGAGTCTCGCTGATCGGTACGGAGACGTCTGTACTTATCTACGAAAGGCTATGTAACTGTTTAGGAAAAATCTTCATTTCATTTGATTTCCTTGTCGTGCGGTATTTTTGACATCAATTCTAAACTTCTGTCTTCTATTATCTCATAGATGGTGAGGACACGGGCTACTCGAGATGATAAAGCACCCGCGCCCCATACTGGAGCCGTTAGACGAAGAGGCCGGGGGAGAGGTCGAGGACGTGCACGTGGTGCAGCCAGAGAACCTGCGCGAGCTGCCACCGAGGCACCACCAGCAGATCCAGCCAAAGCCTAGGCACCTGGCATGCCTACTACTGCCACTACTACTCCAGCTCTCCAGGAGACTTTTGCTTTGTTCATGAGTATATACACCACCTTGGCTCAGGCAGGGTTGCTTCCCTTTGCTGCAGCCATATCCCAGGCTGGGGGAGGAGTACAGACTCCCTCCGCCTGCACTCCTGAGTAGCAAGTGCAGGTTGAGCAAGTTCCTAAGATTATTCCCGCACCGCCTGCAGTTCCAGTTCAGCCCGAGGACAGGTTAACTGCTTCAGAGGACAAGCAGCAGAGACTTGAGAAGTTCAAGAATTATGATCCCCCAGTGGTTAGTGGATTAGCATCAGACGAAACCTTGGGCGTTCTAGAGGAGTGCCACTGTATTCTTCGCACTATGGGCATAGTAGAGTCCAACGAAGTTTCCTTCGGGGAGCCGCCTATGATTGGTGGTGCGCTTATGAGATAGATAGTCCAGTCGAGGCTGCTTTACTAACTTGGATCTAGTTCTCCAATATGTTCATAAGAGAGTTTGTCCCCGAGAGTCTCAGGGACGCATGGCGTGCAGAGTTTAGGCATTGGCGCTAGGGTGCTATGACCATTTTGGAGTATGCTATCCATTATACCAGGTTGGCCAAGCATGCAACCGCTTTGGTTGCAACAGTTCGTGAGAGAGTTCGCAGGTTTATTGAGGGCCTTATCACATCCATCAGATCTAGCATGGCTCGAGAATTGGAGATGGACATTCCTTATCAGCAGGTAGTGAGCATTGCTTGGAGGATTGGGGGTATGCTCGCTAGGGAGCGAGTGGAGAGGGAGGACAAGAGGTCTCGAGAGTTGGGCCACCACTCCACTGCCCGTACCCTAGCAACAGGTTGTCATGGTAGGGGTTATGTGGTTAACTCCGTTCATTCAGCTCTTCCAGCAGCCAGTAGTGCTCCAGTTCTGCCTATACTCAGGAGCCTTACTATGCACCTCCAGTTTCTAGCGCACCTCTTACGCGGGGTGCTTCTAAAGGTCAGCCCCGTAGACCTGGCCCTAGTCAGTCACAGCCACCACGTCTTCCCAGAGCTTGTTTTGAGTGTAGTGATACACGCCACATGGTTAGGGACTGCCCTAGACTTGGTAGGGGTGCATCCTCACACACTGCTCAGCCACAACGCACTTCTCAGAGTTCTCAGGCCATGATCACAGGCTCCACCTACTACCCCATCTGCCCAGCCGGCTAGGGGCAAAGATTGGGAAGATAGAGGTCACCCTCGAGAGAGGGGCCGAGCAAGATATTATGCTATTCCTGTACCGAGGCTGTTGCCTCCGACTCCGTCATTACAGGTATTATACTGGTTTGTCACAGGGATGCATCGATTCTATTCGATTCAGGCTCTACTTATTCTTATGTGTCTTCTTACTTTGCTCCACATTTGGGCCTGCCTCGGGATTCTTTGGGTGCCCCCGTTTATGTTTCTACTCCTATGGGGGATTCTCTTATTGTGGACCGCGTTTATCGGTTATGTCTTTTTAGTATTTCTGGTTTTGAGACCAGAGCAGATTTATTATTACTCGGTATGGTTGACTTTGATATTATCTTGGGCATGGACTGGTTGTCGCCCCATTTTGCCATTCTTGATTGTCACGCCAAGACCGTGACACTGGCTATGCCAGGTATTCTGCGTGTTGAGTGGAGTGGCATTTTAGATCATACTCCCAGTAGAGTTATCTCTTTTCTTAAAGCTCATTGTATGGTTAAGAAAGGGGTGTGCCGCGTATTTAGCTTATGTGAGAGATGTTAGTGATGATACCCTTTCTGTTGATTCAGTCCCAACAGTACGGGATTATCCCGATGTGTTTCCAGCTGATCTTTCGGGCATGCCGCGTGATAAAACATTGATTTTGGCATTGATTTATTGCCGAGCAGTCGGCCCATTTCCATTCCTCCATACCATATGGCTCCTCCTGAGTTGAATGAGTTGAAGGATCAGTTATAGGAATTTCTTAATAAGGTATTTATTCGCCCTAGTGTTTTACCGTAGGGTGCTCCTGTCTTGTTTGTGAAGAAAAAGGATGGGTCCATGCGTATGTGTATTGCTTATCGCCAGTTGAACAAGGTTATAGTGAACAACCATTATTCTTTTCCTCGTATTGAGGATCTATTTGACCAGCTTTAGGGCGCACAGTTGTTTTCTAAGATTGACTTGCGCTCAGGTACCATCAGTTGAAGATTCGGGAGCTAGATATCCCTAAGACTGCCTTCAGGACTCGGTATGGACATTACGAGTTCTTTGTTATGTCATTTGGGGTGACCAATACCCCAACAACTTTTATGCATTCGATGTACAGTGTGTTCAGGCCATATCTCGACTCGTTCATCATTGTTTTCATAAATGATATTCTTGTATACTCCCGGAGTCGTGAAGATCATGAGTAGCACCTGAGGACAGTGCTTCAGACCCTGAGAGAGAAGAAGTTATATGCAAAGTTCTCAAAATGTGAGTTTTGGTTGAGTTCGTTAGCATTCTTAGGCCACGTGGTTTCGAGTGAGGGCATTCGGGTGGATGAAGATAAAGGCTGTGCAGAGTTGGCCCAGGCCGTCCTCAGCTGTAGAGATTCGCAGTTTCCTTGGTTTGGCAGGCTACTAGCATCATTTTGTGGAGGGATTTTCATCGATTGCGGACCCTATGACTAGATTGACGCTGAAGGGTGCCCCATTTCAGTGGACATAGGAGTGTGAGGCGAGCTTTCAGAAGCTCAAGACAGCTTTGACTACATCCCCAATTTTGATGTTGCCTACTGGTTTGGGGTCTTATACTGTTTATTGTGATGCCTCGAAAGTTAGCCTCGGATCGGCTTTGATGCAGGACGGTATGGGTAATTGCCTACGCGTCCAGACATTTGAAGATACATGAGAATAATTACCCTATCCACGACCTTGAGCTAGCTGCTATTGTTCATGCCTTGAATTGTTCATCCCTTGAAGATCTGGCGTCATTATTTGTACGACGTGCCTTGTGAGATCTATACTGACCATCAGAGTTTGCAACACTTGTTCAAGCAAAAGGATCTAAATATGCATCAGAGGTGATGGTTAGAGTTGCTGAAGGATTATGATATTTCTATTCTGTATCACCCGGGCAAGGCCAATGTGGTGGCGAATTCCTTGAGTCATCGGGCGGAGAGTTTGGGGAGTTTGGCATATTTACTAGCTTCAGAGAGTCCTATGGTGATGGATGTGCAGGCCTTAGCCATCCAGTTTATGAGATTGGATCTTTCGGAGCCCAGTCGGGTTCTAGCTTATGTGGTTTCCCGGTCTTCCTTATTTGATCGTATCAGGGAGAAGCAGTATGAAGATCCTCATTTGCTTGTCCTTCAGCGTGGAGATGCCATAAATGTGACCATCGGAGATGACGAGGTATTGAGGATGTAGGGCCGGATTTGTATGCCTAATGTTGATGAGCTTCGAGAGTTGATTTTAGCAGAGGCCCATAGTTCGTTGTATTCCATCCATTTGGGTGCCGTGAAGATGTATCAGGACTTGAGGCAGCACTATTGGTGGAGGCGGATGAAGAAATATATAGTTGGTGATATGTCTAGATGCCTCAACTACCAGCAGGTGAAGTATGAGCACCAGCAACCGGGTGGGTTGCTTCAGCAAATAGATATTCCAGAGTGGAAATGGGAGCGCATCACCATGGATTTTGTATCTGGACTCCCATGGATCTTGAAGAAGTTTGATGCCATTTGGGTTATTATGGATTGGCTGACCAAGTCCGCTCACTTTATTCTTGTGTGTACCACTTATTCATCGAAGTTGGCGGAGATTTATATCTGGGAGATCGTTCGTCTGCATGGTATTCCAGTTCCTATTATTTCAGACAGAGATACTTAGTTTACATTACAGTTTTGGAGAGTCGTGCAATAGGAGCTGGGTACTCGGGTGGAGTTGAGCACAGCATTTCACCCCCAGACGGACGGACATTTCGAGCTCACCATTTAGATTCTTGAGGATATGCTTTGTGCGTGTGTGATTGAGTCTGGAGGATCTTGGGATCAGTTCTTGCCAATGGCGGAGTTTGCTTACAACAACAGTTATCAGTCCAGCATTCAGATGGCGTCGTATGAGGCTTTATATGGTAGGAGGTGTAGATCTCTGGTGGGTTAGTTTGAGCCGGGTGAGGCCAGGCTATTAAGCACAGAGTTGGTTCAAGATGCATTGGAGAAGGTTAAGATGATTCAGGATAGACTCCGTACAGCCCAATCCAGACAGAAGAGCTACGCGGACAGGAAGGTACATGATGTTTCATATATGGTTGGTGAGCGGGTTCTGCTTCAGGTTTTGCCTATGAAAGGCGTCATGAGGTTTGGGAAGAAAGAAAAGTTGAGTCCGAGGTTTATTTTCCCTTTTGAGATTTTAAGGCTAGTTGGGGAGGTTGCTTATGAGCTTTCCTTACCTCCCAATTTGGCCGCGGTTCATCCGGTATTTCATGTTTCGATGCTCCGGAGGTATCACGGTGACCCATCGCACGTGTTGGATTACAGTTCGGTCTAGTTGGATAAGGATCTATCCTATGTTGAGGAGCCAGTAGCTATATTGGACAGACAGGTCAGAAAGTTGAGGTCAAAAAATATTGCTTCAGTAAAGGTTCAATAGCGGGGTCAGCCGACCGAGGACGCGACTTGGGAGACCGAGCAGGATATGCGCAATAGTTACCCTCATCTTTTCAGTACTTCAGGTATGTTCTCTATGCTCGTTCGAGGACAAACGAATGTTTAAGTGTAGGATGATGTGATGACTCGGCCGGTCATCTTAAGAATTAACGCCCCGATCCCCTATTAACTACTTCCACTATGTTCATTTCTGCTATTTTGGTTTGCCGGGACGTTTGGTGTTGGATTTCGGAGAGTTTTTGGAAACTTAGTCCCTAAATGAGAGATTAAGAGTTGGAAAGTAGTCCGTAGTCGGAACAGTGTGAAGACGGCCTCAGAATGGAAATCTGATGGTTCCGTTAGCTCAATTAGGTAATTTCGGGGTTGGAAGCGTGTTCAGAATGTATTTCGGAGGTCCGTAGCTAATTTAGGCTTGAAATGCCGAAGTTTGAATTTCTTGAAGTCTCTGGTCCGATAGTGAGTTTTTGATCTGATGTTCAGAATGGAATTGCGGAAGTTGCAGTAGCTCCATCATGTCATTAGGGGCGTGTGTGCAAAATTCCAGGTCATTCGGACTTTTTTTGGTTATTTTTTGATCGAAAGTGTATTTTGATGAAATTGGAACTTCTTAAACTCAAATCTTTGATTTATTCGAGTTTCCGACGTTATTTTAGGTGGTTTAAGTGTTGGTACAAGTTTGAATGAGGCATTAGGTGTTATTGGTGCTTTTGGTTGAGGTCCCGGGGGCCTCGGGATGATTTCGGATGATTAACAAGAATATCAGAGAAGTTTTGCAGCAGTTGACGCTTTTCTGCTTCTGGTATTTTCGCTTCTGCAGCCGCAGAAGCGGCCTAGGCATCACATAAGCGATTTTGGTCATTACCTTCAGAAACCGCAGAAGCGATGTTGTACCCATTGAAGCGAAACCGCGAAAGTGATTGCTGTCCACAGAAGCGGAATATGGTCACTTAAGTGTAAGTCGCAGAAGCGGCATTTGGTTCGCAGAAGCGGGACCGCAGGTAGGGTTCCTTGACCGCAGAAGTGGAAATCCCTGACCCGAAAAAGTGATTTCGAGGGTTTAGTTTTAAAAGTTGGAAAAATCAAATTGGAGCTTTGGAGAGGGCGATTTTGAGAGGGTTTTGAAGAGAAAATCATTGGGTAACATTTCTTTAATCCTTTCTAGTTATATTCCATCAATCTTTAGTTAATTTTAACATTTAATTTTGAAATTTTGGTAGAAATTGGAGGAAAAGATCTTATACCTTTAATTGAGAATTTGAGAGGTCATTTGGACTTTGATTTCAGTATTTTTGTTATGTATAGACTCGTGAGAGTATGAAGGTCCTGAAAATGTGAAAATTATCCGGTTCTGAGATGTTGCCCCTAGGGGAATTTTGATTATTTTACTTAAATTCGCGTCTTAGCTTTAAATTGAATAGTAGAATCAATTGCTTGAGGTGTTATTTAAGATATGTAATTGAATTGAATAGATTTGGGGCATTTAGAGTCGGATACTCGTGACAAAGGCGTGGTTTCTAGTTGATTTTGTGCCGGTTCGAGGTAAGTGACTTGTGTAACCTTGTGTGGGGAACCTTTCCGCTTAGGATATGATATTTGGTAATTGAATGCCTTGTACGTAAGGTGTCGAGCTCGTACTTGAGCTAATTGTTGAAAACTCAATTTTTTACTTATGATATTGAGATTGAGTTTTCTTTCGAATTTTCTTATTTCTGCAATTATAACCTGTGTTAGATTAGAAAAGCATGTTTGGTCGATTTAAATTGCCTATTTGCTTAAGTTGCCTTAACTGTACTACCTGAAGCATGTTAGGCTAGCACTACCTGTTGTTTGTACTTTCGTACTTCATTTCTGAATATCTTCTGGTTGTGGTTGTGCATTTACGTTGGGACTACAGATATGGGATTCAGTAACTCCCCCTTGTTTGTTTACTTTGGGACTACGGGTTAGATTCCCGTTAGATCCCCCCTGCACTTTTACTTTGGGACTATGGGTTAGATTCCTAGTAGATCCCCCCGCACATTGATAGTTGGACCACTAGACGGTATCCGGGGAGATACTTCAGATATTCGCATGTGATGGACTACGGGATGGTATCCCGGGAGCTCCTCAGACTGTTGATGAAATGGACTACAAGACGGTATCCTAGGAGATCCTGGTCATTGGTACTGATATTCAATTGTTTCACTATGTGTTACTTTATTCTCTGCGTGTTGTTGTTGCTTCGTATAACTTGTCTTACTTCATAAATATTATTCGTTATTTCTGTTTATTTCATGCTGTTGCAAGTTTTATTATTATATTTTATCTTAGTAGGGCCCTGACCTTCCTTGTCACTATCCAACCGAGGTTAGGCTTGGCACTTACTGAGTACCGTTGTGATGTACTCATGCTCTTCCTACACATGTTTTTCATTTGCAGATCCAGGTACCTCCACTCAGGCGCACTATCCTTGAGGTAGGGAGAGCTACAGAGACTTCGAGGTATATCTGCAGCATCCGCAGATAGAAGAGTCTCCTTCTTTATTATGTGTGTAGTACTTAGTTTTCTCTCGTAACCTTGATGTAGACACTCTGGAGATTAGAGCATTTACAGTACTTCTTTAGCCCGTATTTCCCATGAGTTTCCAGGTTTTGGGGTGATATTGTAGACTTCCGCATTATTGAGTAACATATGCCGAGAGGCATCTTTTATACAATTTTCTTTTAATTGTTCAGTTTTAAATAATTTATTCCGCAAGTCATGTTATTTTCTGCATTTTTAGGCTTACCAAGTTTTAGTAATTAAGTGCCATCATGACATATTTCATGGAGGATGAATTGGGGTCGTGACATAGTGTCTGCGTACATTTATTATCATAAATGGCATTTGCATCTTTTGCCTTTTGTATTACCTTCCCCATTAGAAGTTTAAATTGTTGATACTTATATGATACTAGTGCCTGCCAATTATGTTCAGCTTGTTTGGGCACTTACACTAAATGGTTTATCCTCTGTCAAATCTATATATCATGCTCTAACACAAACAGTTCATCATTCCATAACTACTGAGGTCATAAACTATAAATGAATTTGGAAACTACGAATACCACCCAAGATCTCATTTTTTCTATGGTTAATATGTCATGACAGGCTTCCTACAGCTGCGTATTTACAAAGACTATAAATAATCAATTCATCCTTATGTTCACAATGTCGCCTAGTTCCTACACATCATATTTTTTTGGAATGTCATAATGCTACTACACTTTGGGCGGCTCTTAAGCTAAATATAAATTATTTGGTTAGTCCAATACCTACTAATACTATGACTTGGTGGCACACTTTCATACATAATCAATCTTTGTCATCCTATAACTGCATTCCCTTGTCCATACTTTTACCATTCGCTTTGTGGCAGCTATGGACTATAAGAAATAAATATTTCTTTGAGCACAAGCAACTTAAAACGAGTGTTCAATTAATTTACAAACAGGCTACAGAATTTTACTATCTCACAAATCCAACGAAAAGTCCTCCAGCACTAGTGTCTCTCTACATTAAATGGCATCCACCTGATGGACAGGTTTTTAAGTTAAATATAGACGGCTCCACATCTATTAGTCAACTTAATTGTGGTATAGGTGGATGTTTTAGGAATCAGCATTGCAAATTGGTTATAGGGTTTACAGGACGTGCACAACATGGCTCCAGTATACAGACAGAGTTACTAGCACTTATAATGGGGCTAAAATTAGCTGTTCAACACCACCATTCACCACTGATTATTGAGACAGATGCAACTTCAATATTGGGTTTGCTTCCCACTCCTACTGTCAAATATACTAATTTAATGACTGATTGTAGGTTCTTACTCCATCAGCTGGGTGATCCAAAGGTACAAAGCATCTTTAGAGAGCAAAACTATATGACATATGGTTTGGCTAAGCATGGAGCAATAAATGTGGAGGCTCGTTGTGTACTTTTTTCCAGCTCTCCTCCTTTTGTGACAACTTACTATCAACAGGATCAGGAAGGAATGCTGCATAAAAGACTACTTAAATCAAATCCTATGTTAATTACGTACTAGCAGTAGTATTTTTAGTAGTAATCATGATATAGTAGCGAATGTTGCTAGTTCTAGTTGTACTAATCTGATGCAATATATGCATCCAACAAACTCTGATGTACTTGTTTAATTATCTATAATATGCTTATCTTTTCAACCAAAAAAAAAAGAGCTGGTTTGAATATTGGTAGTTAATGAATAAGGAAAATAAGGAGATAAATTGGAGTTGAAAAGGTTATATTGTTGTTGAGTTACCATTGTTAAAGACTATGGAAGCTCTATGTACACAAAAATGTCTGATGAAATGTCTAAAGAAAATGACTAATAGTTTATTGAGTTGTTATTGATCCAAATCATTCGTATGATGTAGATTGTCGTTCATTAAGCGTTCAAGTACTTATGAGATATCGACAAAAGTTATGTAACGCTACTTTTTTCTTGGCATGACTTGAGGTATGCTAAGTTTTCTGATACTTATACCACATGAATGTGATTAAACTAAAATTTTGTGGTGATTAACGAAAATAAAGTTTCCTTGCTTTAGTTCATTGTAAATCCTCTCTTTAAGAATGGAAAATTCTGGTTTATGAGTAATCTTAGGCATCGTAATTCATTTCCCTGAAGAATAATGTTTTACTAGGATGTCGATCTAATAGCTAAACATAATAAGCTGAGAAAAATAAAAGCTTCACCATATCTTTAATGTGACTTCATTGAACTCAAATATCAACTGTCTGAATAACGCGCTCTGGCTGACCATCTTTCTGAGGATGAAAAATTTGTACCTAATCATTTCTGAAAGAACTTCTAAAATCTCATTTTAAACTGAGCACCACAGTTTGGAATAATGGACAACAGGGTCCCATGCAATCAAATGATTTCCTGAATGTACAACTTGGTATAGTCTTCTACTGAATCTGTAATTTTTACTGGCAAGAAGCGTGCTAACTTGGTAAGTCGATTTACAATCATCCAATTCAAATCATGCTTTTAAAATGAGCAAGATAATCCTATCACAAATTTCATATTTCCATCTCACTCAAAATATGTATATTCTGTGATAAAACACTAGGCTTTCTGCTGCCCGACTTTCACTTGCTAACATTTCGGACAATTTGGCCACAAGGTCTATGACGTTCTTTCTCATGTTGGTCCACCAATATAATATCCTTAAGACCATGATACATATTTGTGGTACCTGAGTAAATAGAATAACTGAAATTCTAGGCTTCTAGCATGATCTTCCCTTTTTAAGTCCATCTATGTATGGAACACACAATCTGTCATGGTATCTCAAAGTACCATCATCTCCCCCTTATTTAAAAGCCATCGTCTTATACTTGTGAATCTCCTCTTTAAACTACAACACGTAGGGATCATCAAATTGTTTCTTCTTCTCTATGGCTACTAAGGGGGAATAAGTCATATTCTAGACAATAACTTAACTATCTTTGGAGTACGCCAATTGATCTCCTAGCTAGGCTAAGCGGTGAATTTCTTTCACCAGAGTTCTCTTATCTACATCAATGATGAGTTATACTTCCTACACTTGATTATCTTCTTAAGGATTTCCTGAAAACACTTATAGAATTGTTGTAAGCCAAGTCTATACTCCGAAGATTAGAGTCTCATGCGATGGCACTACCCTCGTGATACATAACTGGGCATGATTTTTATAGTTCTCTCTCCCTTTTCTTTTTCTTTTTTGTTTATTTTTTTATTTTTATTTATCCCATGCTAACTATGCGACTTTCAAATCTCCAACTGGACTTATTGCCGATTTTCATATCTCCCAATTAGACCAAAGGTCTTATACTTGCAAATCCTTCTCTTTTTGTTGGGATCCAAATACCTTTTCTTATCCTTAAAAATTCTTTGCACTTTAAGTCAATGAAAACTCACCTTCTGACTTACTTTTGAGAAATTCTTCTTACTAGGAAAAACCCAAATTATTTAACGGAAAGTTAGTGTATTCATAACTATCATACACAATCTTAATAATTTAACTCTGCTCACGTTGTCAATCTCGGAGAAACCACATTACGATAATTTTCTAAAGGCTATTCTTCTATAGTTTACTCTCTTATTGCTAGCTGATTGTTTTTCCCACTATCATTATACTTCAAATTTAACTTAAACTCTTTAGGTTCTAATACACTTATGGTATTTCAAACTGTCATTTACTCACTAGAGTTAACTTGGCTAAGTGAATCAAATTGTACCTCTACTAACTCTGTTGAAAGTGCTAATTCACTGTATCAACTCAAAGCATACTTACTATTCTTTTACTAACCACCTGCCACCATCATGTTTTCTTGCTCTACTTTGAATAACTAAAGTAAAGCATAAGGTTATTCTAACTTCCCTCACCATCCGGCCCTGTTCTACGGTCGCATACTATCCCTTTTTTTCTTCTTCTTCTAACCTATGTGCATGGATTACACCTAGGGAATTCATCTTCCTTAAATGAAATCGGAACATCAAACCCCAGAATTTCTATACAATACTAAATCATATCATACCATAAACATCTCGGGTAATCATTTAGTCATATAAATTAAGGGAATTGTCATTTCTTTTATCTTACATCAATAGATGGTTCATATAGTATCTCACTAACGTGGTACTTCTAGTTCTGATTTGAATAAATATGAACAACTTAAAATCGTTTCCTGAAATTCACTATTGGCTGCTCTTGATTCTCATTGCATACATTATGACTTCTAGTTATTTGCATGAGTTCTACGAAAAATACATCTCTAATAATAACAACCATTTTTGATTTCTAGGTATTTTACCCTTAGGCTCTTTTCTGTCCAAACTACAGTAACCAATGTTAGGGTCTGACATCTGAACTATCATCATCCAACTTGTGGCTCTATTTCCAAAAATTAAATAAAATTGTTCTAGGAGGTAAAACATATACGAATATACTACCATGTACAAACTTATCTTTCAATGTATACCATCATCTAACAAATCACTTCCTGCGCCCTTCAGTGATTCTTGGGTCTTAATCCAGACCTCAAATATGTGAAGGTTTTGTTATAATAATTGTTACTTACATTTTCTTCGACATCCCATAGACATCATTGTATACTCGCCAGATACCAGGATTTTGATACACAGAAAATTAAATATTTGGTAAACATATAACTGAATACTGGAGTACTGAATAACCACAACTTGCTAATTGAAAGACTGTATAATTGGTAACTGATGTAAAACAATAACTATAAGACATTATGAATGCTTTTGTACTTTCTGATAAGTTTATGCTCTAATCTGCACTACTATCCATTCTATCCCACTTTTAACATCCTCTCAAGTCTTATATTGACCAACATGTACTCCATAATTATATCTTAATGGGGCAATTATCCTCTCTAGGACCTTAGGTTTCTCCTGCGCATCGCTTGGTAATCCAATACATTTGGAATTCGATAGGAAGAGAAGTTTAACTGTTGCCATAAGCTTTATGGCACGATCTAGGGTAGAAAGAAATGAGACAATCTTGTAGTAATGATAATGCCTCGAAAGAACTGGGATTACTAAATAGCTGGTACGAGAATCCAAGCGCTCTGAATCATCAATATTAAATCATTACCTGCATCGTGAGATGCAGGCCCCAGGCAAAAGGGACGTCAGTACATTTGAAATGCACTGGTATGTAAAGCAACTGAAAGAAAAATTTGTAAATGCTGATAGCTGAAAATTGATAATTGATAACTGAAATGATAATTATTGAAACTGAAACTAAAACTGAAATGATAACTGATAACTAAATAGATGAAGTAGGTTTTATAGAAAAGTTTGTACTTTTTTATGCTATATCTTGAAATGCCAACTTGGATTTGTTATTTAAATTAATAAAAGTCTTTTCTTTTGCAATGTGAAATCTTTGCAGAGGAAAGTTCCAGTTCTTTATTGGAATTTTTTTTGGTAGACCGCTAGGCAAGCGCCTAGGTCTTTTTTTTATTAATAAAATAAAAGAAAAATACAATAATTAGGAAAAGTACAAATAAGGGGATCAATAGCACCGATATTGTTACCCATATGCCTTGGCTATATAATCACTCCTTTGCGCCTCACATTGCCTTATGATAGCAGCCTCATGTAGAGGATTCATGGTGTAGCTGCCGGCAAAGTCTCACGAGGGCATATAATATCATAGCCGTGTGGATATGTTTCCAAAGGCATAGGACAAAGGCAACAGAAATCAGGCTAAACCTTACCTTACTAATCCTATTGAGGCAAAAATAGCCTCACCTACTAGCATGCATGTAAAAAATATGAAGTTAAAAGTACCAAATATTCTATGATCATCACAAAGTTTATAACATACTCTATGATGATATTACAAATGATTATACTAATAAAGTGATAGAATAAAATGTAGTAGAAATTAATCTCTTGTCCCTTCTTTTCCAAGCGTGTAACTTCTTCAATTTTAATTCTTTTCCACCTTCATCACACCTCTTTAAAAAGTCTTCAAACTTCATGACTTTTTTTTTGAACGATTGGATCTTTTAGATGTGGTTGGGACAACCTGTTTTTGTTTGGCAAATCTCATTGGTGTCGCCAGACATTTACTTTCTCGTTCACCTTGCCGCCCCAGCTCTTCTTCCTTGTATGTATCTTCTTGCTTTGTCCGCAATGCATTGGTGATAAATCACCTCTTTTTGCTGCCTCTGCCCGGCATCGTTGCAACATTTCATCTTTCTCTCCCTCTTCATATATATCTCTACCCATGTTCATTGGAATTTGCAAAGTTTGGGCATTATTTTGTCCCATCAGCACATTTGTGTCTTGTGCCTTTGTCATGACTGCTTTGTGTTGCTGTTGTTCAAACCTTTGTATATTATTTCTAGCCTTGATCTCTTGTCCTGTGCTGCACGCTTGAGATGAAGTTAACAGATTTATGGGGTTGGAATTTACCATTGCATCCAGTAACATCCTGTCCTCCATAGATATCGCTGGACTGGTTGTAACTAGTTACTGTTGTCCAGTAACTAGAGAAGTTGTAACCAATTGCTGTTGTCCAGTTTGTAAAGACGTTGGTGCAGTGCCTGGGGATCTGCTGGGGACAAACACTGGAGCTTTTGCATTCAGCTTGCTGCAGGAGTTTGTGATTGAAGTATTGCCAATTTTTGGCAGTGTTGGTGAGCCAACTTGAGGAACTTCTTCACCTTCACTTTCTTGAGCATCAACATCATTCGAAACCTTAGCATTTTTATCTCCCCAGTCCCCGTCTTCATCCTCCTCACATTGGTCATCCCATAGTTTGGATTTTATAACCAGTTCCCTCATATTTGCTTGAGTAGTTTTGTTGTTTTTTCCAGTGGATAGCAGCAACTGCGCAGATTTGCCTCCATTCTCACCAAAAGACTCCATTGATTGTGAAGGAATTTCAAAAACGAATGTGTTGAAAGTGACTAATGGCTGTTTAATCATTATGGTATGTCGTGCCATTGCATTCTAGGCGTTCTTGATAATCTTTTCGATGTGAGGACTGGAAAGATGCATTGTAGGTGTATTGGAACTGTGGGATTGCTTGGTCGTCAAATCCTGAAGCAAAATATTCTCAAAATCAGCTGTAGGAACTATTTCATTTGAGGTAACAAGATCAGCCATTTTGGGAATTTGCTGCTCTTTTACACTGCCCAGAGATATGGTTTGTCGAACTTTTAAACCTGTGTCACCCTGCACCCGTTGTAATATATTCCTAGAGTCCTTTTTACCTTGCTCATGGACATTGAGCAAAGCGCCAAAAGAGTTAGAACACTTGAAAGTTTCTGTTGCCGTTTCCAGTTTTTTAAGATCTGAAGCCTCCTTCTTGGTAGGTGATCGATGCACAACTGACCAACCCCTATTTTGTGATTATTGCCTATTTCGATACTCTCCTTTAACACCTGATCCCATAACAGAAGCATCATCTAAACAATATGCTTGCACAGCTGATTCAACATTAGTAGATGACCTAAATTGTGCACCTGCTACTGTTGCATTGTCCAGAAAAGCTGAAGCTAATGCACTATCATCCATAATCTACAGAATCTGCCCAGTTCTTTCTATTGCATTAACCCTTGAATCATCCATATTTCGAGCAACAGTGATGAATTCCTGCTCATCAGATTTTCCAGCTTCATTTAGCGTATCAGCATCCTGCTCCACCTTCTTAGGATTTGCTGTTTTTTCTACACGTTCAACAGGTGCAACAACACCTATATTAACAAAGGTAAATGCATCATCCAGATTTGACCCTACAGTATTAGGAACGTTTTCATCTTTTTCAGAATCTCCTGCCCCTTGACGATTCTGCCCAGATAAAGTAACTGTTGAACCAATAGCAGCCTTCAAAGCAACAACTGTAGCTGCATTCATTCGTTCAAAAATTGTTTCAGCAGGGATGTCAGCTGGAGGTTTGGCTTTCATGGGAGATAAAGCATCACTTACTGCTATCCCATGTTTACCAGCATATATTCCTTCACCATCTCTCTTTTCTCTAGCATTAGCCATAACCAAATAACCATTAGCCTTTTCATTAACAATAACACTTTGTTGTCCTCCATTAGGTTGCAAAATCAATTGGTCCACGACCATACCCTCAACCTTTTTCCCAGCTTGATCTTGCACTTATCGGACCTGTATGTCCTCAATCGTCTTGTTCACAACCACCTCTTTACTACCTTCATTCACAGTTCCCGGCACCAAATCATTATCGAAATCCACAACCTCGCCCGACAATATGCCTGACCACAAAAAACGCATCCGAAAAGTCTCTCAACACCGGAACTGAATCAATGGTAGAAACCTCTGCACTAACATCCATCACGAAGACCCAATTAAGAAAAGCATTCCTCCCCAGCCATCCGCTGTTTGGAATACAAACCACTCTGCTAGAACATAGCCGATACACCTCGCCACTCAACCTGTGGCATTTTCCGGCATAGCCCATAGCGCAATAGTCTAGAATAACCCAACACTGAGACAGTCAATCCACACCCCAATATCATATCCAAAATATAAAATACCAAGAAAAGAAAGATCCACTTGGGCCTCCAAATTCTAATAGACGCTAAACGGTACCAATACATACGATCTACAACCACTACATAGTCTGTTCCTGAGAACTTCCAGTCTCCAACTCCCTATAGCATACGAATCACCAGACCTGGTCCCGAATTCCGCTGTATGAATACATATCACACCTCAAGTACCCAATAATTCCACGAAAGATATTCTAAAATTTCCCCTGTGCCATCAAACAAAATCAGATATCGGCAATTGACCTAACAAGATAGCGCCGCAATACTACCGAAGTGCCATCAACTTAATCACATTGCCCTTTTTTTAAACATATACCCTCGTCAAATCACTATGATTAGAAATACCATTTCCTTAGTAATCTGAAGATCATTCACCCTAATTATCTGAAGCTCAATTCTCTAATCACCTAAAACTGCCCCTGCTGCTTAAGAATTTAATGACTCTCCATTTAGAACTGAACCGTAACCTCACACACACGAATCTCAATCCTCCATAACATACCGCATATACCATACCACCCTAGGATAACATGAGAACTCCATCTCCCTTCCTAACCATAAACATCTACGTACTCAACTAGTCAAGAACTCTCCATTGGTCCCACCTAGAAGAAAATCATTGCGCAACCCATGCTCTGCATGTCCATAGAAAATATACATCTCCAAACCACGCTGAAACCCAACAAGAATTCTCTCCCAATTCCATTTGCACAAGCTAAACTGCCAGGACTGAATCCTTTTATCCAAACCAAGCTAAGCAAGCTGTCAGAACTCAAGAGCTTTGCTGCACAATACCTGTATGAACTCATTGCCTCGAACACACACAAAGAATTAATAACATCCTTACCATACCGATTCGGTCCACTATCAAGCTATTCCATCTATTTAATTTCCCTTCCGATTCATCATCAATGCAATGCCTTCAATCATCCACGCTGATTTGAAATAAATTAAGAAGTAGCAATTGTTAGCAAGCACTAATAAAGTCAACCCAGAAAAGATACAAAAAAGAAATAACAAGTTTGTGTTAAAATCAAAAGACAAATGGAAAAGTATGTTAAAAGTATCATGTGTTTTGGCTGATTATTTCATACTTTTGCATTACTTAAAAACAACCATGTCAGTGACTATTTATATTTACGTAATTTCTCGTCAACTTTTCATGGACCTTAAGCTTCAATTAGTTTGTGCTTGACTTAGGTTGGTGTTCTTTTTTAGGAATTTTTACCTCCTATAGCTAACGTTAACACCTAATTTATTTTAAATAAATATCATTTAAAAAAATTATATTCTATAACTATCTTTTGATTTTATAGCCAAATATCTATTTATGGTCCCTTCCTACCCTTAAGCCATAAAATACGATGTCCTCTCTCTCATAAAATACGCTGCCATATATTTCTCCACCCTCTCTCTTCAATTGTTTGTTTTGTTGATTAGAAAAATTAACTTTGAGAAATTCTTGCAGATTACTAGATCGGGCTTTCCATGGCCTTTCCGTCGTAATCGATCCATCCGTACCCTCCGTTTCTCTTCTCTTTCGTTTTTCTTAATTCACCAACCAACAATTCAAATAAAAATCATGAACTCTTAAAACTGTTTCTACATTGTCACGACCCCAGTTCGCCCTCCGTGAATATGTCGTGATGGCACCTAACAATGCAGAAATAATATAACTTGTGGAAAATAATTAATTAAACTAAGCAAAAATAGAAGGAAAACTGTATATAAGTGCCACTTGGCATATAAAACTCAAACGCAGAAGTCTTTAATATCATCCCAAAACCCGGAAACTCACGGGAAATACAGGCTAATAAAAATGTAATACACTGCTCTAACTCCAGAATGTCTAAACAACTGTAAGAAAAGGATAGACTATCTACTAAAGCTGGAATAAGAAAGAGACTCCTGGTCTGCGGACGTGGAAGATATACCTCGAAGTCTCCGCTAGATCTCTCTGCCTCGAG
Source organism: Nicotiana glauca (assembly GCA_026770625.1). Taxonomy (NCBI): domain Eukaryota; kingdom Viridiplantae; phylum Streptophyta; class Magnoliopsida; order Solanales; family Solanaceae; genus Nicotiana; species Nicotiana glauca. The sequence continues at coordinate 38,424 of MU720622.1, forward strand.
AATAGTGATCCTGAGAGGAGGTACCTAAATATGCACATAAAAAAACGTGCGCAGGAAGGGCATGATTACACCACAACGGTACTCAGTAAGTGCCAAACCTAACCTCGGTTGGGTAGTGACGAGGAAGGTCAGGGCCCCTGAGATAAAATATAATATTAAACCTTGTAACAACATAAAAAATAAATAGAAACAACTTATAAAATTATGAAGTACGACAAGTTATACGAAGCAACAATAACACGCAGAAAACAAGGTAAACACAGAGTGAAACAGCTCAATATCGGCATCAATAACGAGGATCTCCCAGGATACCATCCTGTAGTCCATTTCATCCATTGTCCGAGAAGCTCCCGGGATACCGTCCCGTGGTCCAGCATATGAGAATATACGAAGGATCTCTCGGGATACCGTCCCGTAGTCCAACTATCAATGTGGTGGGGGATCTACCGAGAATCTAACCCGTAGTCCCGAAGTAAAAGTACAGGGGGATCTACCGGGAATCTAACCCACAGTCCCAAAGTAAACAAACAAGGGGGAGCTACAGGAATCCCACATTCGTAGTCCCAGTGTAAATGCGCAACCACAACCAGAAGATATTCAGAAATGAAGTACAAAAATACAAACAACGGGTAATACTAGCCTGACATGCTCCACGTAATACAGTTAAGGCAACTTAAGCAAATAGGCAATTAATCAACCAACATACTTTTCTAATCTAATACAGGTTATAATTGCAAGTAGAATGAGGCAAATTCGAAAGAAACTCAGTCTCAATATCTTAAGTAAAAAAAAAAGGGTTTTCAACAATTTGCTCAAGTACGCGCTCGTCACCTCACGTACAAGGCATTCAATTACCAAATATCGTATCCTAAGGGGAAAAGGTCCCCCACACAAGGTTAGACAAGCCACATACCTCAACCGGCTTCGAAAATCAACTTGAAATCACTCTTTTGCCACAAATATCCAACTCCAAATGGCCCAAATCTATTCATTTCAATTACATCTCGTAAATAACATCTCAAGCAACTAATTCTACTATTTAATTTACAGCTAAGACGCAAATTTAGGTAAAAATAACCAAAACACCCCTCAGGCCAATGTGGTCAAAACCTGAGGTTCGAACCAAAATTCAGTTACCCATTCCCCCACGAACCCAAATATATGATTTGTTTGGAAATTCAACCTCAAATTGAGGTCCAAATCATCAATTTTAGAAAAACCTAGGTTCTACCCCAAACCCCCAATTTCACCCATGAAATCCATTGATTTTAAGTGGAAAACAAGTTAAAAGATGCAAATGATTGAAAGAATTAAGTAAAAATCGATTTACAAATGATTTGGATGAAGTTTTGTCCTTGAAAAATTGCCTATGGGGTTTGGGTCTTGAAACAATGGTGAAAAATGGTGGAAAATCGACTAAGTATAAAAATTGTTGGGTCTCTGATGTCTCATTGCGCACCCCGACCAAATTTTGGGATTTGCGAACATTTGTTCGCTTTTGCGAACTAAGAGGGAAAATGGGAGGTTCGCATTTGCGAACCATATGTCACATTTGCGAAAACTGACCCTTCGCATTTGCGAGGTTCTATATTGCATTTGCGGTAACTTCAGGCCTGGCACATTCTCGCATTTGTGAAGCCTGCAGGTCAGTTATGGCTGCAATTTTTCCCAAGTTTGAAAAAGCACTCCGACACCTACCCAAAACTCACCCGAGCCCTCGGGGATACAAACCAAATGTGCACACAACCTCATAAACATCGAATCAAGCCTCAAAACTCATGATTTCTTCCAATTTTTTATAAAATATTAAATTTCCAATTTAAGTCCAAAATACCTCAAACGACGTCCGTTTTCAACCAAACTTTACAGAAAGCGCTTAAACCATATATAAGACTTGTACCAGCGCCGAAACCAAAATACGGGCCCGATACCATAGTGTTTTAATAAAATTTCATTTCCAATTTCCTTAATTATTTCCAGAAAATAATTTCACACAAAAATTCATTTCTCAGACTTGGGACCTCAAAATTCGATTTCGGGCATACGTCCAAGTCCCATATTTTCCTACGGACCCTCCGAGACCGTCAAATCGCAGGTCCAGTTCCTTTACCCAAAAAGTTAACCCAAGTCAAATTTATTCAACTTAATATCAAAATTGAGCATTTTTCTAACAGAATTCATATCTTGGCCTTCCGGCTATGCGCCCGAACTACGCACGCAAACCAAGGCAAACCTAGATGAAGTTTTCAAGGCCTCGAAAGTACATAATGGGTACAAAAACAAGTGATGACCCCTTTGGGTCGTCACATGGACTATAGCCATGTATTTTAATGTATCTTGCTGTATTCTATGTATTTCAATGTATCTCGCTGTATTCTATATATTTTATTGCATTCAATGTCTTTTTTTCATTGTATTTCTATGTATTTCAGTATTCACTGTCTCGCTATATTCCATGAATGTATTCATATTTTTTAATTAATATAATGTATATATTCAGATGTATTTATATATTCAGATTTATAGTTGAGTTTGTTGCGGTATATTAGGAGTCTATTATGTTTAATTGATTCACTTTTTATTTAAAAACAGTGTAATCCCCTGTTTCAAGGCGTGAATGCAGTCGAATACAGTCGCATACAATAATCTTTTCAGCTGTAATCTCATATTTTACTCCATGAATACAGTCGAATACACTCGAATACAACAACTAATTAGCTGGACTTCCTTGATTCACACCTATTTTTGCTACTGTATTCATGAATACAATAGATTAAATACATCAAATACATCTTATAACCACATAAAAGGTATCTATAATCCGTAATATAGCAAATGGTATCTATAGATTGTTAATTACCACTAAAAGATAGTGCTTTATAAAAATTTCCCTTTTTTTATAACGTAGTAGCGACTGAATAGGGGTGGTAAACGGTTATGGGCATTTGATAGTGTAAAAATCACGTGCCGTAGCCACTAAGTATGGTGGCCTTTAGTTTTTATCCACTAATTATAATGTCAGCAAAAATAGCCACTACTAATAGGAAAAAGATAATTTTACCCTTTCTTCAATTCTTATATTCTCAAACCCTTGTTTTATTCATTCAGACGAGGGAAAATTTGAGAGCGAAAATCTCAGGGCAAGTTTTGTGTGCTCCTCAGTATTTGTATCATCCTCGCAAGAAAACCAAATGCACTTAATCTTTCTCCTTCTTCATCTTCTCTGCATCGGACGATCGAACTGGTAATTTTTTTTTCTACTTTTATGCATTATTATTTTGGTATATGTGTAATCGCGATCAATGTTATGTCAAGTATGTGTGAAATTTCAAAATAATAATTATAAGTTGATTCAGTGTCGAATAAGTAGCATATTTTTGTGAGGTTGTTATTTAGAAATTTTTGGTATTGAAAGGTGTTTGTGGTTCAATCAATATATTTGATTATTTAAGGACAATTCATAAAAATAGCCGTATGAATTCATAAGCTAACTGTGTTTATGAATTTTTAGTTAACTGTGTTCATAAAAGTTAAGGACCAAGAGACATTAACTTTTAAACTTGGAATTCAAAGTTAAGGACTGAGTGTCCTTAACTTTTGAACTTGAAACTTAAAGTTAAGGACCAAGTGTCCTTAACTTTGGAACTTGAATGTTGAAGTTCAGGACCAAGTGTCCTTAACTTTTCAACTTGAAATTATAAGTTAAGGACTGTTTGTTCTTACCTTTTTAATTTGTAACTCTAAGTTAAGGGCCAAGTTTCCTTAACTTTTGAACTTGTAAGTCAAAGTTTAGGACTATGTGTCATTAACTTTTGAAGTTGGAATTCAAAGTTAAGGACCAAGTGCCTTTACTTTTGAACTTGAAACTTGGAGTTCAGGACCAAGTGTCCTTAACTTTTCAACATGAAACTATAAATTAAGGACTGTCTGTCCTTAACTTTTTAGCTTGAAACTTGAAGTTAAGGACCAAGTGTCCTTAACTTTTGAACTTTAAATTTGAATTTCAGGACCTACTGTCCTTAACTTTTTAACTTGAAACTTTAAGTTAAGGACTGCATGTCCTTAATATTTTTAACTTGAAACTTGAAGTTAAGGACCAAGTGCCTCGAACTTTTCAAGTTGTAACTGGAAGTCCTAATCTTTATGTTCTTTTTCCTTCTTTGTAGTGTGATAATGGAAGGAGATCGTGTGCTCGAGTTTGATGTTCGGCATAATTATGATCTATTAGAAAGGAGATTTATAGTATAAGGAAACAATCAAAACTTTTTTGGAAAACAGGCAGTGGAAGAAGTTGAGGGATGGTATTTTCGGAAACTTTTTTCGATTACAAAGTGTGAAGTTCTGTGGTAAACTTATTCACTGTATATTGCTTTTAGAAATTGTAAATAATGACTCTGATTCGATGACATTCAAGGTTTTTGACCGTGAAATTAATTTTACACGTGAAACATTTCATATAATTACTGGTTTGAAGTGTTATTCTTCATTGGACATCAAAGGTTTGCGTGAAAAAGAGAATAGGATATTCGAAAGTCTATTTCCCCGGAAAAGGATAGAGTTGAGTTGGGTGATTTGTTTAATTCTATTACTAATCACCCACATGGTACAACTGCATCATTTGTAGGTAGTGATGATGATTCTGTGAAGTTGGTACCATATTTATTTTATTGAATCTGTTTTGATGGGGAAGCGGAAGAATAGGAATGTGTCTGAGCAGATAATGAAATTTGTAGACGATGATGAACTCTGCTCTTCTTTCATCTGGGGCTCTCTTTCTTATGAAACGTTATTAAAATCATTGAAGAGTTGTTTGAAGCTCAATGAGAATGAGAATTAGAAAGAGAAAGACAAAGATAAAGAAAAGGATAGCTACACTATATTTGCCTTTCCTTTTGCCTTTTATGTTTGGATTATGGAAGTAATTCCTATTTTCCAGAATAATCTGTGAATTTTCGAGAATGTGATTTTCCTCGGATGTTATGTTATTCGGATATGAAATCTCCACAATATGATTCTCTGTGTAAAAAATACTTCCATAATAAAAATGTAAGTTAATCTAATTACTAGCTAATTTTTTTTTTAGTTTATTTGTTTTAGTTCTGAAAACTTATATTTTTTTTTGTTATATAATAGTTCTATAAGTTGATCGAGGTGGCACCATTTATTCCTATTGAAGAAGATACAGAGCCTATTAGTGTGCAAGAACCAGTTTCTCAAGATCAAACTTTAATACCTTCTTCCACACAATTTGATAAAGCCATGCTTAAGGAAATTGTTAAAGTAGGTTTTCTCTCTTTGAATAGCATTAGTTTTTTATTTGATTTTTTTTGCTTAAGAGACTTTTTTGTTTTTATGGTTTTTGATTCAGAGATTATCAGATAGTTTTAAAAAGGATCTGCATGCTAAAGTTACAAAAATAAATCAGAAAATATCTATATCAGAAAAAAAAAGATTGAGAATGAAATCAAGGTAATATCATTACTTTCAGTTAGTCTAAGTTCAGGACCTTTTGTCCTTAACTTTTGAACTTGTAACTCAAAGTTAAGGACTGCCTGTCTGTGATGATCCGACCGGTCATTTTGAGCTTTTACGCTTTGATCGCTAGTTCTCGGGCATGACTTGCCCCATATGATGTATTATGACTGATATAGATCGTTGGTTTTTTTTTTACGGAAATCAGTATGAATTTAAAAGAACAGTCTCAGTTGAAAGCTTTGAATTTGAAAGGTTTGACCAAGAGTTGACTTATTTGTATATGAGCTCAGATCGGAATTTTTATTATTTGGTTAGCTTCGTTGGGTGATTTATGACTTTGGAGCGTGATCGGAATTGGTTTTGGAGGTCCGCTGTAGAATTAGGCTTGAATTGGGGCGAAGTTAGTATTTTGGCGAATTCCGGTTGATAGGCGAGATTTTGATATAGGGGTCGGAATGGAATTCTGAGATTTGCAGTAGCTCCGTTATTTCATTTGGGATATGCGTGCAAAGTTTCAGATCATTCGGACGAGGTTTGGTAGACTTTTTGATCGAAAATGTGTTTTTAGAGCTTTTGAAAATTTTAAGGATTAATCCTATAAAAAATTTGTGTTTTGATGTTGTTTTGAGCGTTCAGAAGATTGGAACAAGTTTGAATGATGTTTTAGGGTTGGTTGGCATGTTTGGTTGAGGTCCCGGGAGACCTCGGGTTAGTTTCGGGGTGGTACCGGACCATTTCTAGGTTATTTTTAACTACTAGTTTTTGGCTACAGTAGTGTTCTATGCGATCGCGGAACAATGGATGCGATCGCGATGAGTAAAATGCGACAAATTTTCTAGTGCTTCGCGATCACGGAGAAGAAATATTTTGTTGCGTTGATCCTACTTCGAAAGCTTATGTCTCACAATCTATAAGGAATTTGGAGATAAGCTAAAAAAACAAATTGTAGCCCTTTATGTCTAGTGTTCGGAAATGTAAATTAATTAGAATTTAATGTTGTGTACAAAAAGTTATGGTGGTTACACTATAGGCTGCCCGGGAAAGTCTCTAATACATAGGGATGATTTTGGAAGCTTATACATCGCAATGTATAAGGCGTCAGGAAATGAGCAACATATGAAATTATAGCCCTATGTGTCTAGTTTTCAGAACATCAAATCATTTGTAATTTGGAGTTGTGTGCAAAAACTTATGACCGTTATACTGGAGGCTGTCCGGAAGAGCTGGGAACTGTTCATCGCGATCGCGAAGGGTAAATTGTGGGCTGAGAAAAGTTGTTCTTCGTGATCGCAAACCGTTTTCCGCGATCGCAAAGAGTAAATACCTGGGCAGAAGCTTTATTTCATGGTTTCGGCCATTTTTAACATTTTTGGACCAAGGGAGCTCGGGTGAGGAGATTTTTCGAGAGATTTTCAAGAAAAACATCGGGGTAAATGTTCTTAACTCCATTTTGGTTAGATTACTCGAATCCATTGTTATTTTTAACATGTAATTGGTGATTTTTAGTAGGAAAAGTTTGAAAACCCTCTTGGATATATTTGATGTTTTGAGGGTCGAAATGTTATCGGAAATTAGTAATTTTGGTATGGTTAGACTCGTGGTTGAATGTGTTGTCGGATTTTGTGAGTTTCCTCGGATTTCGAGACGTGGGCCCCACGAGCAATTTTGAGTTAAATTTTGGATTTTGTTGGAATATTAGTATTTTCATATGGAATTAATTCCCATAATTAGTATTGATTGAATTGAATTTACAGTGACTAGATTCGGGTCGATTGGAGGTCGATTCATGGGGCAATGACATTTCGGAGTAGGATTTTGCTCGAATTGAGGTGAGTAATGTTTGTAAATGACATCCTGAGGGTTTGGAACCCCGAATTTGCACACCATAGTGTTGTATTGTGGTGACTTACACGCTGGATAGAGGGCGTGGAGTAGAGAACCATTGGGAATTGTGACCTGGTCTGTCTCGATTGATGAAATTAGTGCGTATTTGACTGAAAGTACTTGTTATCATCATAATTTGGGTTGATTGCCATATTTGGGCTTCGTGCCAATTATTTAAACCCTTCGGGGATTGTTGTCGATAATTCCTCATTGATTTAATTATATATTTGAACTCAGTCATGTATTTTTCACAGTTTTAAAATTTTAGTCAAGTTATTATGCCTTAAACACTCGAACTGATATTTCCATAAATTATTTTGGGGCTGAGCATCATGCTTTATTGTTGCCCGAGTAGCTTATGTGGTTATGTTGACTGAGTAAGGCCGAGGGCCTGTATTGTGAGGATACTTATGGATCGGGTTGCGCGCCGCATTAGTGTTATATTGATATTGAGGCCGAGAGCCTGGTTGATTACATTGATCTTGAGGCCGAGGGCCTGGTTGATTATAATGATATTGAGGTCAAGAGCCTGGTTGATGCCACGAGATGGCTTGATATTGTGCTTGGGCTGTAGGAGCTCCTCCGGAGTCTGTACACACCCCCAGTAAGTGTCGTCGACGGTAAATAAATGGATAGCCCGGACTGCGCGCTATAGTGCGTACCAGAGTGTATCGTCATATGCATTGCATTGCACTCATGCATTTGTTCTTGTCTGTATTATCTGTCATAATATTTCTGCATTCTTATTTCATTGGCTTTTATGCCACTTCTTACAATAATTACCTGATATCCTGGCGTTATCTGTTAATGGAGTATTGTGCCCGAGGAGCTGACTGCTGTGCTTGTTTGCTCTACTTTTTTGCATTCATTTGCTTAACTGTTGGAAAAAGACATTTTCAAAAGAGGTTTTAAACTGAGCTAAGATATTTCTAAAGATTTCACAGTTTCACTGTTTTTCTCAATGGGTTTACACTGCTCCTATAGAGCATGATGGCTTGCTTTACGTGACTTCTTACTACTCAGTTGTTATTTACCCTTATTACGCACTGAGTTGAAGTACTCACTTTACTCCCTGCACCTCGCGTGCAGATGCAGGTATTTGTTCACCCGGTAGCGGGTCTTGGCTGATCAGAGGAAGAGCTATAGGAGTAGCGAGGTGACTGCCTGGTTTGGGCTGTGTTTGGATTTTATTCTACACTTATTAAAGAGATCTTTTGATCGACTGTGGTTATTTAAACTATATTAAAGTGGCTTATTAATGTTAACTATTCTAAAAAGATATGTTGGGCAAGTTGGCTGGCCTCGTCTTCACGAGAGGCGCCATCACGACCGGTGCGGGGTAAGGGTCGTGACAAGTTGGTATCAGAGCCTAGGTTACATAGGTCTCACGAGTCATGAGCAGGTTTAGTAGAGTCTCGCATATCGGTACGAAGACATCTGTGTTTATCCTCGAGAGGCTGCAGAACCTTTAGGAAAACTTCACATTCTTGAATTCTTATCGTGCGTCATTGATTTAGCTTGAAAAGAAACTCTTAAAATTCCTTCCATGCGTTCATATGCACGCATGAACGCTTAGTATCAGATGTGCTTTGATTGCTTGTGATTCCCCGATCAAGGGGCGAGATGTGATCTCTGTGAGTTTGATGTTGGGCCAATCTGGAGGACTTGAGGCCAGATCTTTCCCTATGGCTTGAGCACCGAGGTGCTGATTGTGTGAGCGGGTGTTTTGAACTTATATGTTTGGTATTTTCCCTATTAGCAGGAATGGCGGTTGGATATCCATGTGATGAGTATGTTAGTGTTGCGAGATGTATCTATGTAACTTGGAAGTGACGAGAAAGGTCTGCTGGATGATATATGAACTATTAAGTGTTTAATTTCAATTGTGATTGGATGTGTAGTCTCAAGTTATGGGCGTGTGAAGAACTTTTTTTTTTCATGTCTCCTAGTTGGAATAAAGTAAATTTCATGTTACGGTATGAGTTCAGACTCAGGAAGACTAAGTGACTGTGTAATATGTATGACGGTGGAAGGTATACAAAAATATTATATTGAGGCGAAGCAGGTGGGTTATCTCCTACGAAGTGTTATATTAGAAGATCTCACGTGTAATTGAAATGTACGTGTTGAAATTCGAAATTTCGGGTCGCTTAAGAGAGTGGGCTTAACTGTTGTGGGGATGAATGCGATATTTGTAGAAGATTTACAGTACTAGATAATTTGTGTTTTCACAAGCTTACAAATGATTTGAGTTTAATCTCACTATGGCACTGTGGCATCAATAGAGTAAAAGTGTTATGAGTTATTGAGTGTACCCTGATCTATGGCTTCGGACCAAGTGGGGGAAGTCTGCTGTGAGCAGTTGATTGCACGGTTAGGTGCTATGTTGGTTCCAATTTGAGGCGTGCGAGTGAATTAGCTATGACTTGCAGAAATTAAGACGAGGAATAGCTCGTGCAAAGGAAAATGTTGGCAAAGGTTATATTAAGCTTCATAGGTATGAGAATTATGGGATGTCTTTGAGTTATTATTCGTAAGAGTGGCCGGTGGATAGTACAAGAAGTTGCTTGGTGGTATTGGGATGAGGATTTCATTCTGCAGTGTCAGAGTGCCAATTAGGCATGGGTGGTTCTGTTCGTTGGGTCGGGTAAATTGCAAGTTGAAGATAAATCAGAAGGAAATTTAGATAGATGGAGTAGCTTGATAGTAGACTGGATCGGTATAGTAAGGATATGATTAACTCTTTGTATGTGTTCGAGGCAATGAGTTTTTACAGATATTTTGTAGCAATGCTCTTGGGTTTTGATGGTTGCTTAGCTTGGTCGAATTAGAAGGATTCAGTCCCGACCGACCTGATTTGTTCAAAGGGAATTCGGAGAGTCCCTGTGTCACGACCCAAACCCGATCGTGATGGCGCCCAGCACACTACTAGGCAAGCCTGATCATTTGCCATATATTCAACCCAATTGACAACCCATATTTGATAAGTGAAACTGTAAACATTAAGCCATTTAAGGAAAATATAAAAATACCAATACGAATACCGATGTTTAGCAAAAACTCAATATATAGCCCAACCCTGGAGCCGGTGTCACGAATATGAGCCTCTACAAAAAAGAATAATATCCTACTACATAAACTGTCTAAATGTCTGATAGTGCGGAATATAAAAGTCAAGGAAAAGAGGAAAAATCAACGGCTGCGAACGCCATGCAGCTACCTTAACTCTCCCGAATAAGCAAGCCTGCTGATCACTGAATGTCTACTCAGCCTGTGAAGAAGGACCTAGATCTGCACACATGGTGCAGGGAGTAAAGTGAGTACATCCAACTCAGTGGTAATAAAAGTAAATAACACTAAAAGCATAAAATCCAAAAAGGGCACAGATAATGCTATCTCAAGCAGTAAAACCAAATAAACAGTAGAAATCCATGAAACA